>OZ019961.1:868718-1113623 GCA_963970385.1 Theonella swinhoei | reverse complement strand
GTAGCCAGTTAACATACAAGGCTTCACCACTACCCCAGTCACATATAGGTACATTTATGGCAGCACCCTCCTAGTAAGTTCTTCCTTTTTCTAACACACATGCTGTGTTGAGTCGTCTATATGTGACTAACTCAGATAGTACAGCTTATCTCAAAGTCATGATTAAGTTACATATTTGTACACATAATGGAAAAGAATAAAGTTGTATGTAATTATTAAGGTTTCCAATGGTATTAATAACAACTTTGAGTTGTTTTGATAGCATTTGTGTGTTGGAACAACATATGTGATGGAAAAGTAATTTGCAAAATGTGGTAGGCATTTTAGTAGCTGTGAGCAGCTAGCTGGGTGGCTAACTGGTTGGTATCTAGCGATGATGGCATGGTCGGCTCACAGTCTACGAGGCACTCCCACCACTGGCTGGCTTTGAAGGCGTCATGCTTAGTAACTACATCTCAGCCGATTAATAAAACCACAACTATGTAGCTGCACTCTTGTCCAATCACCTGTGACGGCTCTGATTAGCCTTCCTTCTGTGTTTGTGTGTGTTAGGTTACACGCTGCTTGAATGACCAGCCTACTCTACAGCTCAATGCATATGTCCCTTGCACATTTGGTTACACACTACACATGTGTACTGTGCGGTGAATGTATGCCTGACTGAATCCTCTGTAAACTAATGCGTCTTAAATTTTTCACCACGACAGATACACAGGTAGAAGTGAGCCCAGCTGTCATACACGTCCACTCATCCACATGCACACACATGGCCCAAATATGCACCTGCCCCCACTCAGGGGAGTAAAGGGTGCATGGTTAGAATTTCTTATTCATTACTGACTAGCGTGTATGTTCAGTCATGTGACTAATTTGCTCATTTAAATGTGATAAGAAAGCTTGTGACGTATTTTGGTGGAATTTCAGGTATACAGTGAGCTGGCTGTGTTGTTGCTGCGACATGGCCCACTGGGTTTTTGTCAACTGTGTTTGAAACTTCAAGTACCTCCAATCAGCTAATTCAATACACAATAAACACATCGTTGCCACTGTTTACATAATCCTAATTAGCCTTGCAGTCATTTGGGACACTGTTTTTCTCGATAGAATCTGCCATCGAGGTCTGTGTGGAGGAGAAATGGGTCACTCGGTGGACAGAAGAGCCGGAGAAGAAAGGAAATGAGAACTGAGGAAAGAGAGAGAATGTGGTGGGTGGTTTGAAGTGTGGGGGAGAAACTGATGTGGATGTGGAAGTAATTGAGGTCGTGGAAGAGGAAGAGACCGGGGAAAGTGATTTTCTCTCAACTGAAGAGACTTTAGAAAACAAGACTGACGTGTGTGTTCTGGCATCTGTGGGTGATGGTGGTAGGGAGGAGAGGGAGGGAGAGAAGAATATAACTCAAAGTAAGAGTGATTTTGAAGTGGGTGGTGAACTGGTCAAGAGATATTCTGTGGGTGATTTGGCACTGGGGGGAGGTGATGTTAGTCCTGTGATGGGCGAGGGTGAAGGTGATTTGGTGATGGTTCGAAGTGAGAGTGATTCGGTGGCAGGTGGAAGTGAGGTGGATCCATTGATAGAGAGAAGAGATGGTGACACAGAGATAGCAAGAGAATGGTCTAGTGAGAAGAGTGAGTCAGATAAAGGTATGTGTTACTGACGTGTCAACACACAAAGTTTGTGGTTTATTTGTAAGTAATGGGTCCAGATACGTGTACAACCTGTGTGGTTGAAAACTCTTCCGAGAATAACATTGAAGAAGAGGGTGCAGACTTGGCTGGAGTAGCAGAGGAAGAAGAGAAAGATGTTGTTCGGATGAAGTGTGGGTGTACATTGGACACTCTGCATTTGCACACATCGAGTGTGGGAGTAGCACAGACCCAGTGTTCGAACATGTGTGGTGGGAGAGCTGACCCTGAAGTGCCTGTGAGTGCAAAACCAAAGCATTCTGTTTGCTGTTTTCTCATTCCGTGCATCTCTGTTTAGTGTTGCAGTCTTGCTGGCAGGTCTGTCCTGTAGTGTGTCCCAACACTCTGTTTACTACTGCACGGATGCCTGTACAAAAACATACCACTGCATTTGCATTCTCTCTCTCTCTCTCTCTCTCTCTCTCTCTCTCTCTCTCACACACACACACACACACACACACACACACACACACACACACACACACACACACACACACACACACACAGCCATGGGCTAACAGTGACCATACATTGGTTTTCAGCAACATTCCAATCCATGTATCTGAAGAGGTACGAGTTTCCTAATCTTTATGTAATTTAACAGAGATGTTATGTAAAAATTAGTTGTGTATGTAAATATACATGTCTGTTCTATGTAGGAATTGAAGGATGTTGTCCTGGCATTTGGTGACATTACCAATTTAACTATCTTAACAACTCCAAATGAAGCTAGTCTCCACACTGCATATGTCAGGTGTGTCACTCAGAAGTGTGGTTTTTATTTTATGTTGTAACCATTACATACCAGCTTAGGGGGAAAGTAAGCTCTTGTCTTAAAGCAGTTTTGCCTATTCTGTGGTTTCTGTTTACACAAGGCAGGCTTTCATCCCTAACTGAGCCCCTCCTCCCTAAAATATGCCTTACTCCACTTGCAAAGGAGTCACACGCACTCTCTCGCCCTCTCTCTTTTTTCTTACAGGATGAAGGAAAGAGAAACTTGCCAGTGGGTGATATCTTGCTTCCATGGCATTCCTTATGATGGTATGTAGGTCCTATATACTGACTGGATGGGAACACTGAAACTGCTAATTCATTTGGGAATTATGGCCCTGTATACAGTCATTTACATTGACATGTTTTCAAAACACCAACCACTGTATGTTGTCGATTCTATAGCCTTCTCTGTTTTCAAAAGGATTGACCTGATATTGTAAACTATTGCGCAGCTTTGCACCTGACACACAGCTCGTTTCCCCACTGACTGCAGAATGGTGTTCTGTGGGGGGGCGATGTGTACAGCATAGGCTTTGCTAATTCACTGAGCAAAACATGTTCCATGTAGTTTTCTAGAGAGGCCACGACAATTTTGCAAACTCTTGGCCCAAACTCTGTTGCAAATCCTTTCCCAACAGGCGGATCAGAACCTATGGCCTGCTACTATGTTGCAACATGACTTCTGTGTAGGGTATGATGTGTATTTCTCTATAAGATGCTTCTCTCGTATTTCACACCAATTCTGCCAAAGACATTATTATCTTACTGCTGATACCTTATAACAACCAAGCTATGTACTGAATTAACCTTCTGTGTGCTATATTTGCTATTTATATCATGCTAACAATTTAATCAAAAAGATTTGCATCATTTTTATTAATTGGTTTGTATTTTTCACCTCCTTTGCTCATCTAACCTTGCACAATGATTGTATACAGTGAGAGAGTTTGTTTAAAAAACCTGTGATTATCATGTAGCTTGTTAATGGCTGTGTTTTGCAGTGAAGTAAATGTTATCGTCTTCTTCTGTCCATGTTTGTGAACAGATGAACAAATTATGGCTTGGCATGTCCACTAAAAGATGCCAAAAAGTTTTCAAAATACGAGCGATTGTTGAGTATTAATTAATGCGTTATGATAAACTTAATTACAATGTAAATTGTGACTAATTAGTCGTACTTCCACTAGTAATCTTCTAGATATCATTACCGAATAGCGCGCGCGATACTGTTACACCTGCCCATTATTTTTGCGCACGTTGCGTAATCTGCTAGTCCAAAAACTATAAAGCGATGCTCACACTACATTGCATTGCCAAAGTTTTTGTTTTCAATCCAAAATAGTAGGTACTTTATCAACAGCATGCCAATCGCCATGCAGATTTCCGCAGAGGCTGGATCACCGAACACTGGGGAATCACACTGCTCCGAAGCAAATACGCCTTACTCGAACAGTTGCGAGAGAGAGATTAGACTGGCGCTTGAAAAAAGTATGAACAAGACGGCCAAGACCACTCCAGAGCCCGTATCCACGATTCCTGCACGGGCTATTCAGCCCAACAAGGCATATTCAGACGAAGGAGACGAAAAGATGAAGAGTGTGAAGCCGCCTTATTCGTACGTGGCCCTCATCTCAATGTCCATTCAGGACTCGCCAGAGAAGAGGCTCACACTGAATGGCATATACGACTACATTACCAAGAACTTCCCGTATTATCGCAATAGAGAAAATCAAGGCTGGCGTAACTCCATTCGTCACAACCTATCGCTACACGAATGCTTTATGAAGTTACCTGCAAAGGGTGGAAAAAACGGGAAGAGTCACTATTGGGTGCTTGATCCACACCACGAGGTGCTTTTCGAGGAGGGCAATTATCGCCGTCGCCGGAGACGACCAGTGAAACGCGTCTCGTATTCTCCAGCTACCTGGCCATGTGGACGGACTTATCATCCCAGCCCCTATACGCACGTCGGAGCGGATTACTACAGACAGACAACCTGGATGGATTCGTCGATGTTTCAACCGTACTCAGCCCTGCCCCCTATGAATGCCAACCACAACAATAACGCCACTTCCATCGCTCTTCAGTCGCCGTCTACGCTAGCTGCGCCCTCTTTGACCCGCACTGATCACAACCTGCAATTGTATGGGCAATCGGCTAGCTCAGCGTATAATCCCTTCACGTATCCTCCACGCAGCACCTGTAGTATGGAACCACAGCGTCCACTTATTACACCCTATCCCCCACCAGCTCCTCCGTTTAACTTCGCCTACTCGAGTACTGCTGGAGCATGCAACAGTGTAACATCTGCAGCTTCGGAGGTGAGCAAGGCGTCCACTTTGCCACTGTCAACGTTCACTCCTCACCAGGTCCCAGGCTCCACGGGACTCTGGCCAATGCAGGTATAAACAAGGAAACCTTTTCTGTGGTAGCTTGAAACTCTGACATGTTGCAGCAGCTCTTGAGTGCTGGTAATAATTGTGTATTTCATTATTGAATATATTCAGTTGCTGATCATATGCTGAGTAATAAATTCACATCATTTTCTCCCCGAGGCATTTTGTCACTTCTCTAGTGTTTGTGTCCACACATATACCACCCTCATAATAATTTGTCTCCACATTAATTTTTTTCATTTCACATACTCTATTCTGTAATTTTAATGAGTAAACTCATGGATCAATTTCCAAATAACTAAATAGCAATGATAATTAAAACAATGTAGATGCTTCCTGACACACAAATTGTATGTCTGAAGCTGATTCAAGTGAATGCCTGTCTGTATATTTAAATGCAATATAGGGTATATGATCAATGGGCATGGTTATGTATATATCTCCCCTAGCTCCCCCTCCCTCCATGTATCATCCATTGCATATTATTGCCTTCAGTTCATAGGGAGATTGTGCTAATAGTACATATGTACTGCAATATAGTCTTTAGTTCATGTACATTTCATCACTGCCAAGCCACCTGTACTAATTGTGCAGTGACAGGTTAGACCTGTCAATAGAAATAGTACCTTTTTATATACAATTAAAACACTTTCATAAAGGTAAAATGACGTATTCAGAAATGTAGGTGAGGGTTGTAAAGACAAGTGAATGAATGAACAACCATAGTTCATTGGTGTAAACACACACTTGAAGAGTAAATGCTATCTCTTGTTGATCCAGTGTAAGTCATCAACTCGAGGCTTCATCCCTGTTATGCGCTCAATAAGCCATTCGCATGTCGACCAAAACCGTAATGCATGCAGTGGGTGATTGAGCCATCCAGTGGTGATACAGAAGTAGGTATCGTGCGGTGCAACGTGGTGAACACGGTGGTGCCTCTTTGGTAATATAATGTGCATCTTCTGCAGCCACTCTACCCAGAAAGGCAGTGCTCCATAAGTGTGAGACCACTTATGGATTTGGTTCGTGAATGTAACGAAGAAAACGAGGGACATCAACATGATGTAACCAAAGTACCACGCTCGGACTTGCTCTGGGGACCAGACTATCAAAGTGTAGATAGCACATCCCATTGGGACTAGAGTCAGTAGACAGTTGTCACCATTAGCTTCTACGAAATCATGTCTAGTGATTGATATAGGATCGATGTGGTGTTCTCGGAATGGCCGAATGAATGCCTCAAGGAGAGAGAGAGAGAGGAATAAGGTAACACGTGCACACAGATACACCAGTTAGTCATATTCATAACTAAAATGTGCTTGAGAAGTGAAATTTGAAAGAAAAACAGAATGAAAGTGTGCACATTTTGTGAAAAAACAGTGCAAGGCTCTGGCAACAGCTAACACCTTGCATACGACCAGCGAGCTGATACAAAATCTGTTTTGAAAGCCAGCAAAGACTTTTGCCTTTAGTATGCACAGCTTGAGAATATTCACAGGCCTTGCACATGGATAGCCTCACTAGCATAGTTTCAAGTCTCTGCACAGACTGTCACAATAGCTATCGTTAGCCAGGGGTCACAGTAGGGTCACATGCAAGAAGGGACAGATGTACAAATGCAAAGGTGTTGGATTGTATACATATAGCCTATCAGCACCCAGCAATGCAGAGCAAGCATCTTCGAGACTCGTAGGTGGCAGGGGCTGCAGAACCGCACTCTACCCTAAACCACACAAAGATGAGTTTCTAGTTGAGTTGGTGACATGGGACAAGATCGGAAAAGTGGTGTGCAAGGCCTTAATGTGACACTGATAGTACAGAACTGGGAGCTGTTGATGTCAAAAGTAGACATTACATGTATCTTTACTTCCACTGGCACTATGGACATGCCTCATTGAATCAATGCTGAATCAGTGTGTAGTATACACATGTACAGGTAGGGGGCATATACAATGTACATAGCGAGCTGGATTGAGAGTGGGGAGGAGGGAGAGGAGGCCTACAAGATAATGAAATTTAGGCACTTGAAAGAAATGGGAGTACACCTGACTACCTACAGTGTAACTGCACACACCAGCACACAGTTCTGATCTAAGTGCCAGTTACTACATATGAGCGCCATGGAGCTCATACATGAATTGTCTGCTACCATATAGGCACCTAGATTAAGAACTACCTCTGAAAGTAAATCCTTATATACACAAAGTTATCTAGTTACAAGTGGAGTCTGTGCATGCATCGGCATTTCTTCCTGGTCAAACTCATGCAGATTGGCAACATGACCTTTGAACCAGCCAAACATTTATGGAGTAACAAATCGTGTTGAGGGAAGGTGGGCTATTATCAGAGGGGGTGTGGCATTTTCACAGGGTGGTGGTTGGTGAGTCACACACTCCCATATGAGATCTAGTTATCTGGTCTGGTGGGTGGGACACTAAAACACTGAGACACACACACCCTCTCCATAAGCAAGAGTGGAAAAAAAACCTAAGGTGTACATGGTTATGGTGCCAGTGTGATTAATTTCTGTATATATCTGCTCTTTAAATTGCAGCTTGATTAGGAGAGCAGGGAGAGAATGGTGAGGTTCAGGTAGCCAGTGGCATGAGAACTGATCTGGTACTCAGATAAAAATGGGCACACCTTTCCCAGTATTGGAAGATCCACAGAGCCATAGCTGTCAGCTAGCCAGTGAGCAATACCGGACAGGAAGTCAGCTATTGCCATACTTATCACTGAGGAACAGAGAGCAAGAGAGAGGGAGAAAGGGGAGAGAAAGGTAAGTAAGAAAGGATATGGGTGCACCATTCAATATTGACACACCCATGTGGAATAAGGATACATATGCACTACAACGTTAAAACCAGCATCTTCTGTACTTACACACACTATGAATGTAAAAGTATACATGAAGGCCAGACACCCAACAGAAACAACATCAGAACAAGGAGTGATGTGAATATGGCCTGTACATAATTATTATGGTGTATGGCCAGAGAATAGGCCATGTATTGGTGTGTGTGTTGAGGTATGTCACAGTGGTTCAGGCCCTGCTGTCCACCTGCCACCCAAACCCCATTCTAGTTCTGCTCTATAGTAGTTACATGACCATGGGGTGCATGAGATGCATGGTCGAATGCACCCCAATTAAGGTTATTAACCCTCGGCACGCAGGCGCAGGAGGGTTACGGTAGTTGGGTCTGTGTGTGTCTGTGTGTCTGTCTGTTAAGTCACATCTCACTTCTGGAGCGTCTGTTCGTCCTGAAAATACTGTCACGTACCCATCGGGCAACGGAGGTCCAAAAATTTGTGGGATTTTCTTTGAAACCGCTCCGTTCAAGAGTTATGGCGTGAAACGCAAGCGAAAGAGCCAATATGCTAATTAGATCTAGCCAACTCTGGCTTACCCGCGATCAGGTATTCCTGTTCGATGTACAGCGAAGCACCAGCGGTTACTGCATGAGGGAGTACAAGCATGCGTACTGCTCCAGTCAAAGCTATAGCACTTCCAGCAGTGTACAGGGCCAATCTTGAGTTTCAATCGCACGTGCCTTTCCAGCATCCGCGCACACGTGTTATGGATTCGCGCACGTGCGGACGCCGAGGGTTCTGCACTTCAGTGCATTCATTTAACTATTTTGTTGGATGTTATAGTCTGACTTTCAGCCACACCCATCCCTTAGCCTGCAATAAGCTCTAATTGCTAGGCAACATCCAACGAATACAAAGTATTTTTAACAGGCTGCATTTCTGTACACATTAGACCGTCTCCATGGGATAATACAATTATGTGTGATTATCACTATCATGAAGAGACCAATATGACATAATTGCCGAGCGCAATAGCACGAGGCAGCTAATCCGGGTCCATTTCTCAGCTAATGCATATGTACATGTACTGGTGGCGTCATGCTTTAGGAATGCCATTAGTCACTTCCCTGGAGTAATGTTTAAGAATGTCATTTGTCGGTAACTTCTGCAACATCGATGCCAAGTGCATGAGACATTAATATGCATGCGCATTTCTAGTAATATGTAGGGCGGAATAATGCCAGAATAGTTATTTCCTTTGGCTCCATAGGCATAGGAAGTGATTACAATTGTTCACAAAGACATGGCTAGCACTGTGACCAGGCTGTCACCGAGCAATGTAACGAATGAGCGCATGCGCACTTGTTTAATAAGAAGGCGTGTCAGCCCTTCACGATTGCGGGGGCACGTGCCCCCAGTGCCCCTGCGGTTCCTACACCTATGGGCTCCATAACCAATGTACATGTGTGTTCTGTAGAGAAGATGCTCTATTGAAGCTTCATGTTGCATAATGGACTTAGTAGTAAGGTTTGTATATAGATTTTCTCCTTTACTATATATGTAGTAAAACTTATAATAGGCCAAAATGAGATCACACTATGCAAATTTTATTGGAATTGCTTAAATAGGCATACTAGGCATAATGTACTCAAGCCTAATCGGCAGGGGCAGATGTCATAGAGTAGACAAACATGGCATATTTGGTGGGCCAGAGCAGGTTTCTAAATGCTCAGATCTGAGAATACATTCATGTGTAGCGAATAGCTCACATTCATGTGTAGTCATGGTTTATGCATACTAATACACTCACATATGCAGGGTATGATGAAGACAATGTCCGCCATTTGAAAGTGCTGATAGAGCATCATCAAGATGAAAATATTGCCCCCGGCGCAGCATACTATACTGAAACACTCCAAGCACCGTTTTCCTGGAAAAAAGAACACTTCTACTTATGGGTTATCTCCCGATCTCATATTACAACCAGATCAATAAAAGCACCAGACAACCTCCACACATCCACATGTCATATGTGTGGCCTCTGCAGTAGAGTGACAGTACTCAATTGTGCATGTACCAATGTGCAGAAATCGTTACTTGGCAGTGAATGTGTGCCTTAACCAATGAATTCCATCTGGGTCCTGTTTACAAACCAGTTTACTTATTGGTTTGCATGAATACAATTACAGTTCTGTCTGTCAAGTGCTTGTTCAAGTGTATTTAGTACTTGGCTTGTTACTGTGTAAATAAAATTCTACATTAACACTGCCCTTTCCACTTTCATTAGTGACAAAGGTCAGATGTGAATACACCATACTGGAGAGGGAGGGGAGGTACCACACTACATATACATGTACATGTACATGTATGTAGTGTGGATCGAAGTCCATGATGATTTCGTGGCAATATCTATACATGTTGTTACCATGTATGT
The DNA here is from genome assembly GCA_963970385.1 of Theonella swinhoei. Classification (NCBI taxonomy): domain Eukaryota; kingdom Metazoa; phylum Porifera; class Demospongiae; order Tetractinellida; family Theonellidae; genus Theonella; species Theonella swinhoei. The sequence continues at coordinate 1,103,525 of OZ019961.1, read as the reverse complement.
GTGGTCGAATGTGCATGACTGTAAAACAAACTTGCTCACATCTGCTCATGCTGCTCCAAGCCAGTCACCTAATACACTGTGTACGTGCCACACACTGTGACACAACATCCTGTACCTTCATGCATGGATTGATGGTATTATGGCCTGTCCGTGTCTATTAAATAGGTATTCCCTGAACACCACAACACGTGCAAATGTACATGCATTTGTACTTTAATACATCCACTACAGCTCTGACTATAGGCCCTCTATTTGAATAAAAACAAGATGGGAGTCTATACATGCCAGTGACAGTGATGATTTATGCCCCACATGACCATCCTGAAAGTGGACTCTATTTCCTTATGGCGACTATGTCAACACTGGTTTCATCCCTACAATCATCACCATATACATGTACAGTACTCACACACAGTGTGGTCTCTATGGTGGACTCGCAATTCAAATACATGTACCTGCACGGTACAATTTGTATACACATGATGCTGTTTCATATCCAGCTGCAATATGAACCCAGACCTCCTGCACTACTCCTTGCCCATCACTATAAAAGCCATTACACTTGGTGGCATAGGAGTCAATACATTTGAAACTAACACACATATTTACTTCGTGACACCATTCTATGTCGGTTATGTACACCGGCCCCCTAGATCAAATGTCTCTTTAATAACAGAATTATAATACCTGTGGTATATTTATCAGCTAGCTCCTTCGCTCCAGCATGTTTTTTCACCTTACGTTCCTCTCTGCTGTGCTTCTTGTCAAAGTCTGCAGCCTTTACTGGACACTCGAGGGCCGCCATCGAACTAAAACCGAGCACAGTTTCCTCTTTGAGGCTTCACTGTGGACACTGTCACGTTCATGCTGTCGCGTGACCATATATGTGCTGTTCTGAGGCTAGAATTTCATTAGGTGAAGAAACGCGCGCGGACACTTGATACACGTGCGAGGATGCTAGAGATGGCAAGGATGTGTTGTAATGGAAGGTGGCTGGTCTGGTTAACGAGATACAAACTGGGGTCTTTGCCGCTTCCAAATATTCTTATATGGACGCATACACCGTGCAGACAGTATGCCAAAAAAGGTAGGCGTGGTTTCAACTGGTTGCGCATGGGAATGGAAAATTCCAATTGCAGCCAAGAAGAAGGGAGGAGGGTCTTCCTTGTCAGAGGAGGAGAGGGAGGTGATAGACCTGGCTCGGGTAGAGGCAGCCATGCAGGCTGCAATCACAGCACTCAAGTGGGAATATTCCAACACTCTTGTAACCAGACTCACACCAGGTACTCTACATGTAATATGATTTCTATATTGCTGGATAAATGTTTCAGCATGAAATGAGAGCGACCCATAGTAACTTTTAAAAGAATTAGGTATGGTATGTGTGCACAAAGTCGGTACATAATTTATCTCATTCACATGATTTAGTGGGCTCACTTCGCTTGCGGAACTATTGACAACCGCAACTAGAAGTATTGCTAATCACTAATTGTCTCCCTGCCAATATAATTGCATTGAACATTTGTGTTTAGTATGCCACAATACCATATCATTTTACAGCATCATTAGACAAACTCCATGTGGACGTGAATGGACAGAATGTTCCACTGAGACAGTTGGGTCAAGTAGGGATGCCCAATGCCAACACACTCATCCTTAACATGACATCCTACCCTCAGGTAATGGACCTGTTCACACATTAGAGCAAAACTTTTTTTTGGAATTTTGTGTTGGTTGGTTTTACTAGCATGCTGGGGTCTTCTAGGAAATTGTTATGGTTGCATACCGTGCTAGGAGAATGTACAGGGGGTAGATGCTTGGTCTTGAAGTAAATTCCCGCCGTTATGTATAAGTTGATGAATTTCTATGCTCTGTACTTAGAGGATAGCAGGACACCCTTAGGAAAACGTGGTTTGTAAACTGTCTTTGAGAGTACGGGGCATGGGAAAACAATCTATTGAGGTGTCCTGATAGAGGATTTCCACTGTAGTAAACACGAATCATCCTATACAGGCTATTGAGGCAGCAGTGAGCGCGCTCAGATCCCACACACTTAACCTCAATCCCATTGTTGAGAGCAACATCATTAAAGTGCCCATTCCAAAGTGAGTCTTCATCAGGTGTCTTGGAAACTATACATACATGTATTATATATAGAATGAGCAAAGAGCTGCGTGAAAAGATGGTGAAGGAAGCTAAAGTACATGCAGAGAAGGCTAAAGTAGGGGTCCGTAAGGCCAGACAGAAAGCCATCTCTGATATCAGGAGAGAGAGTGGGTCAGAAGATACCACACGAAAGTTGGAGAAGCACGTTAGTTGCAATTACTCAACTTAACACAATAGTTGAACCAGGCGCTGTCCAGAAATATTTCAGGGGGGCTGGGGGGTAGGTATAAAAGATAAAAATTAACACTGCGAGCACTAGATCCAGGCATAATAGTAATGTAGAGAGGAGTGTAGCTAGCCACCCCATCCCCCCCCCCCCCCTGGATCAACCCTTGAGTTCATTGTACATACATGCGTATATTGACTCAGTCGTGCTAGTGGTTCTGTAAATACTGCACATACCCTAGCTCCCATAAGTAAAGCCATAATATAAAGATTTTACACTTCACATTTTGTTTCAACACAGATCCAGCAATTGACGGATACTAATACTGAAAGCATTGAAGAGCTATTGAAAGTCAAAAGCAAAGATCTTTTGAAGACTTCCTAGCACACACTTTGAATTAAATCCACATAATATTCCATGATCGGTCATCAATCCAATAGATAAGTCATAAAAAACATGTACTTGTGAAAGTGGGTAATAAAATATACATTTCAAGTGTGTGTGTGGTGTATGTGTGTGTGCGTGCGCGGTAGATTGAATATGATTTAAATCTTGTTTAATGGTTCATTTTCTTTGTCGTCTGATCTTGATGGATCTATCAACGAGTGTTCAATTGAGCCACACTGTACGAGGACACTGTTACTGCCACTGGAATGTAAGGCACTGAGTACGGTAGGCACTGGGAGAGTTATGAGGTCTGAGATAATACATTGTTTGACTCCTTGTAGCACACTAGAGCCTGTTAGCTTCACACTGCAGCGAACTAGCTCATCCGTACCTGCCAGGGGAGCCTCCAACTGCAGGTATAGATATTTGTATGCATGCTGCTCCTTACTATACCTCACTTGCAGAGAAATTGCATGGCGTTTTTGTAATAAATGCCCACCTTGAATGTGAATTTTTCCAGTTTAGGGAGAGGGTTAGTGCCAAATGTGTGCTCTGCAGCTCTGAGTCGTTTCCTGTGTTCATGTGATGTACTGTTGTTTTCTGTACAGACACAATCATTAACACATGTACCTACTGCAATAGTGGATATTGTTACATACCCTGCTGGTGTCTGCAGCGCTTTCTTCTTACAGCCAAGAGAGGGTTAGGATCTTTCTGATTTAGTCTGTACGCACTGTATGGACCCTGCACGAGGGAACACAGCAAAGGTTAGTGTACAGTCAATTGAAAGGGACCTGATCATATACACCTGGCTGGCCTGGTTGAGCAGTAGATCCAGGAGAGAGTTAAGGCTCCTTCCAGATAGTTCCATGTCTCTCCAATCAGAACACTCAACGGTCAGACAGAGGGCCTGGATAGTGAGATGTTCAACACATATACTGTTACATGTACCAAATGTGTGTAAGTGGAATTAGCTGGTATCCTTATCTCAAATTAGCATAATAATATTATGGAAGTAATTTTGAGGTTTACACAAACTTAGGGCACCACTCAATTCAGGGCTACTAAGTGCATGTACATTACATATATATCTACACGTATATATACATCTAGGATCCATGAGAGGTGTTGTTTCCTGACTCCAGCCAGCAGGACACAAGGGGAGAGAGGGCAACGTATTACATGGCAGGTATAGGAGAGTCGACCCTGCCCACCGATGTGTAGAGCTATCCAGTGATGGGGAGACTTCAGAGCATCTGCTAGATCCTTAGTGAGGAAGAGACAATAACAACAGGAAATAAAAAGGAATGTCCATAAGCCATAAAGGGGTGCATTTTATGGAAGTAACACTTAAGATTTAGTATGTGATCTCATAACACATGTGTGGTGCACTTGGACTAACATAATTCAAATCTCCAAGGTAGAGTTGGAAACGCTTGCAGAATATTTGTGGGTCTGTGTCTGCCATAGAGGGCACAAATACTAGAGGGAAAAGAGAAAATATCAGTCTCCAGTTCGATCTGGTATCCCTACTCACCATTGGCATATTTCAATGAGTATGCCTTCCACTGGATTGAATTGGGATGTGTGAGCATATCTGTAGAGAAGGTAAAATCAACCCACCAATGTAGGGTAGGTATTTCCAGCTTACACTGTAGCTCCAGCTCTGTGATGACATGTTCTGACACCTTGTTCTCCTGTAAATTGCGCATGTAAGATTGATGTATGCGTTACGGGTGTGAAGTCTATGGTGTGAGCTATAGACCAGAACTCACAACGAAATCATCTAGAGTGCTGGAAATAATGTCCTTTTTACTCCTTCTCTTCGACACCTCCTCTCTTCTTCCTATCCACCGGACGGCGCTAGGGAGCTCGTCCTTCTTGAAACGATTCAATACGCGACGTAGTCGCTCTCGCTCTGCCGCCATTTTTCAAATCCAACCAATCGCGCGCATGCGCATTGGCAGACTAAACCTCATCAACGTGAAATATGTATGGACTGGAGGGAATTGAAAAAGAGCACTAGTGACTGAATCATTACAGTTCCTGAGCTATTAATGAACTGTCCTTGGCTCTCTTAGCAGCATTCTGCAAGGCCAAGTTGTCATCATCTGGAGCTTTCCGCTTACGCACTGACAAGTCCACATGGTCTACAGGGAAAACTATATACATAATGTACACATGTGATTCAAATGGTTTACCTTCTTTCTCTTCTTGTTTTTCTTCCTCTGTCACTACTACAAACTCTCTCTCATCAGGCAATACCTCCGAACTAAGTATGACAGAATTCAAACTGGACACTCCATATACGTGTATTTCATGCAATCTGTATATGTACACACTGCATGTATCACACCATGTAATGCACCATGTAATGCACCATGTAATACACGAAGTGTACGAAGTGTATGAAGGCTATTGAGCAGTTTGACTTACAATTGCATTGCTCCGTGGTTCTATTCTAGTATGTACCTTACTGGCTACTGTAGCTGCTCAGTTGGGCTGGATATGTACATACCTGTGTATGATATTAATGATGAGGGTGTAGTTCTGTAGGAAGTCATCAACAGTGAGTCGGGTGCCATCCTTTATACCAAACTCTGCTAAACACTTTGACAGATTCTCTGAAACCACAGTATGTAAATGTCATCAATTACACAGGCAATGATATTCATCCACTCACCGTCAGTTTCTCCCTCTTCACTAGATATGAGAATGGTTCCTTTTCCGTCCTGTATGTCTACATCTGGGGCCAGCATACCAAAGTGAGTCTTCAATATCTGAATGGAAGGAAGATGGATTATGAGGGCATAAGAGAGAGAACAACTAGTGTGTGTATGTATAGCATGGCTTATGGTAAACTCTGTATGCAATGTCACTTTTGAGTTTACCTTGTTTTGTAATGTAGCTACAGTGGTGGAGTTGGTGTTGAGCTTGACATGTGCCTGTGTGTGTGTGTGTGTGTGTGTGTGTGTGTGTGTGTGTGTGTGTGTGTGTGTGTGTGTGTGTGTGTGTGTGTGTGTGTGTGTGTGTGTGTGTGTGTGTGTGTGTGTGTGTGTGTGTGTGTGTGTGTGTACATGCGAAATCAGAACAAGTGGTGCATACTGAAAAGAATGATATAGCAACTGGAAATCACTTTCAAAATGATACTGAATCTTTGTTACATGAATGTATATACCTCTGGTTTGGGGGAGCAGACATAGCATTTAGGATTGGGTGGAGCAAGGGAGCACGTGACAAGTAGCCTCTTGCGAGGGTTAGGCATTTTTGGCAGGTAGATCTACAGAGACGTATACGCATATATGAGCATATCCACATACATACATACACATGTATATACATGTATGTACAATGTAATAGAGAAACATGTGTGTACCTGCATACATACATTACAATACCTGTTTGCACTTGTTGAAATCTCCAGCAAGTACTTTGAGAGCTTCCATCACTATGAGGCCAGCAATAACTGCGTTAGTGGTGGCTATGGCAGGAATTATATTACCTGCCATGGCTGTAGGGACACATCCAGCAATAGGTTAACGCAGGAATTGTATACACACGCTATATTGACATTTTACAGGTACATACATTTTATATCGAATCTGCTCTTTTTCTGAATGCCAAACACATGAGCTCTCAGATTGGCAGCGGCTGCAACAAAGTCCATAGACACTTTATCATCCTGCAAACAAGTGAACACTTGCCAATGAGCCAAAACCAACACAATTGATAGGAAAACACTCGAACCTTATCCCACACCAACTCTCCTTTCTGCTTGTATATTTCACTCAACTGGGATAGACTGTAGATACAGTACACCATTACTAACAGTACATGCAATGTTAATCCATTACCACAACAGTACATGAACTACACAGACATATACCCATAACGGTACATGAACTACACAGACATATACCCATAACGGTACATGAACTACACAGACATATACCCATAACGGTACATGAACTACACAGACATATACCCATAATGCACTGTACACACATACCCAATGCAACAGACATTGGTGAAAGAAGGGCCCCTGAGATGGTGAAAATACCCAATAGCAATACCAGGAATTTCATTCTAGAAATGAAAGCAGTAGTATTCCCAGGTATCCAAAACTTCCATCAGTTTTGAATACACACCACCTCTAAACTGTGTGGGGATTGTTACCCAAATCTGAGCCAGTCAGCCCGCTAGGAGCCACACGCCCCTAGAGCTGGTGGCAGCTTGGACAGCTGTCGGCTGCATTCGAACATCTTGAAACATGGACCAAAGAATACAAAAGTTGCGTGAGTAGTTCAGGTGTGGAAACCCGGTGATACACAATGAGGTGAAGGCGGGTACAGCATGGAGGGGGAGGGGGAGGGGATAGACCCAATCACTTTGTTCCTATCATAAATGGAGCCCTGTCAATCAGGTACCCAAACAATTTCACGATGAACACTGGAGCAGACATTCTGTTCTCCCCCAGCCTGAGTAGGGCCCCACATTTTGTTTTCAACATTGCCTTTAATGTGGTGACGGAAGCTTTTATCTATTGTGTGATAATAAGTTAGGGACACATATGCATAGTGAATACTCCTCCTATAGTCACATATATGTACATGTACATACACATGTGACTGTACCTTAACTGGAAGATATCTGCACACTCATGTACACTCCATACTCGCTGGTCAGGAAGACAGCTATCACTGCTCCCATCACCATCTAAATATGTATCACAGATGACCGTTCTATTGCTACAGTCAGATGCTGTGTGAGTGGGAGGGGGGAGGGGGTGCCGGGTGTAGTGTGACTCACTGTTCTGTTCAGATGGGAGCTGGTGAAGAGTGAGGGGAGTGGGCGGAGATCTCTTCTCCCACAATTTCTTCATACTTAGCAGGTACAGGATATCAACCTGGTAGAGCTATGAAGACACAGAAGTAGTATGCATACACTGAGAAGATGGAACTATATTAGTTCGTGAATGGTGCATTTCCACTTACTTTGTGAAATAGTTTCTCCACGTTATATTCGTTGTTCTCTGCCCATTGCCTGGTAGAAATCTTACTCTGAGCCACATCATCTGCTCTCGTGTACATGTAGTGTGGATAACACATACATTAGCTTCCCATTCAACTGAAATCTGACTAATATATCTTATACATACCAGTCAGGGTTTCTTTAGAGGGGGGCAGGGGGGTATATGCCCCCCCCCCCCTTAAAAGTTTCGCCTCCCCCCCTTAAGTCACAGGCTTTATTATTAAAATTGTGGCTCCTCATACACAGCCACATGTGTTTTCATGTTCCCCCCCCCCCAAACATTTCTCGTATGTGCCATTCGCCACCCCTTTGTCAAGTTTTCTGAAATAAACCTTGTACCTTCTACTACATTGTTCACTTCATTGTCCATTTTCATGTCTTCCTCTTCATCTGGGGTTTCAGTTTCCGGAGACACATCTTCATCCACATCGGGCTCACCAAACAGCTGACTGTAAGTAGAGAGGCGGTTATGTAGTGCAATACCTCTGTGCAAAGGTCACAGAGAAGGTACATAGTGGTTTTGCATACTTAAAGAGATGTTTGGCCCACACAATGCAGTGGATGGGTTCTGAGGGAGTGTTACGAATACTGCAGCCTGGGTAGGTCTTGGCAGCTGGTTTAGGCTGACACTCATAGCACTCACTATCTCCCTGCATGGAGAACACACCAACACACTCACTATCAGGGGCATTTCTAGAAAATGGCGTCAGGGGAGGCTCAAGTCGTGAACATAGGACCACACCCCTTGCTTTTATAATATTACGTAGGCGTGGTCATTAGTGTTGCAATTGCATACATGTATCTGCTACTTGATCATGCGAACTAACATGTGCATCAATACACCAGACGCTATATATAAGAGCTTCAGAGCGAGGGGGGGATCGAGCCCCCCCTAAAACTACCACTGATTTTCACTGCATGTGAGCTCTCAAATGCATTTCATGTACATTTGTGTACTTGCACATGTAATAAACTGCTCTAAGACTGCTGTGACATTACTACATTACATTATGTGATTATAGTCAATTGCCAATAGCCATGTATGTACTGTGTATCTGACCTTGCGTATGACAGACACTTGTCCAAGGTAGCCTGCACTGCCACTCTCCACTAGTGTGACTCCTGCAGCCAGACACAGCCTGTTCACATGATTCCTTGCAACTGAACAGTGGGAATTAACACACACACACACACAGTAGAGCTGTGCACATGTTCTAATAGTATATCTCTATTACTAGATGAACGCAAAGTGAGTGGGAGTGAGCCCACCTAGTTGTACAGCTGGAAAATTGACGCATGTGGAGGATGACAAAATATTGATATGGTATTAGACTATTCTGTATTTGATGCAAATGACGAGGATGACTCTGCTGCATACAACTAGCAGTACGACTAAGTGGGCATGCTCCACTTGCCCCAATAAATGAGCCATGAGATCACAAGTGTACATACAGGCCATATATACATTGTACCTTTGTTGTCAAGGGCATTCATAACTAGAGAAAACTGTTTGAAGAAGTTGACATTGTAATCTGGACTAAGAGAAACACAACACACTTCGCATGATTTATACACATACATGTATGTTACAGTGCCATGTAGACCTTGTGAATGTGGTACTTGATGATCTTATGTTGGGGATACTCACTTTAGAACGGAGTCGTGCAGAGCAGTGATGGAGGCTTTGGGGTTAAACTGCAGGGCTGTCTCACGAGCCACCTCCACTTTTGGTCGGCCAACATGACACTTGCGGAACAAGAACTGACGATTTAAGTTACTCACTTCGATTGTGTCCAAATCAATCTAGGATGGTGGAAAATATGGAGAGGTGGCACATACTAGAGTACACACACACAGAACACTAGGCCACAGATCAGTAGACATATGTATATACCTAACTGTGCACGTGACCTAGTCTTAAACCCTCACCATAACAATATCTTGAAAACCAGTGAGAACAAGGTTCTTTACGAGTTCACAGCCGATTCCTCCCGTGCCCACCACAAATACCCGAGCCTTTCGAACTGCTTCTGCCAATTCAGGACCCAGACAGGCCTCCATAACGCTGGAGGCCGCAGGGAAAAGCTTCTTAGCTTTGACCTTTGCACTGACACGGAAATTTTATGTTAACCCTTTCCAAGCGTCTTAGCGGGGCGCGTAGTTCAAAACACTTCTGTGATGGCTGATCATGAAGAGCAAAGGAGGAAAAGTGACAACCCTGGTTTTTCACGTCTTCTCGAACTCCTTCACGGCAGCTACCTAAAGAAAGGAGTTCGCAACAGCGTGGCCTCCAAACTAGAACAGGTGGATGTGCATGTATTTATACATGGTGTCTAGACCCTATGTTAGGCCCACTTTGAACCTCAGGCAGAGTCTCGTCTGGAATCTGCCAAGAAGATGTATCTGGAGCATAGTCTGCTACACTCAGAGCTGGGATCTGTGCTTGATCCCCATCCTCATCCCTCAACACAGCCACCATCACGTGGTAGAGCTAGCGGCAGTGAGGAGAAGGTGGGGAGGGAGGTATTGGCAGCCGGCGAAGCTCAGCACTGCCTGCAACTACATCCAGAGGCCACTCTATTGGGTGTGACTGCAGACCATCTTAGACATGCAGGAGGCAGAGCATTGAGTGGGGTGAGGGGGTAGGTATAGGGGAACCTCTCTTATCAGGACACCTCAAAATAAGGACACCTCAATAAAAAGGACACTTTATGTTGTCCCAAATGCCATACTTGCAGGGTTTCTTTTAGGGGGGGACAAGAGGGGGCATTCCCCCCCCCCCCCTAAAAAGATTTGCCCCCCTTAAGTCAAACAGACCTTCCTCATATATAGCCACACATGCTTTCATGCATATGTTGCCTCCCCCCCCCCTCAAGATTTCTATTATGTGGTTTGCCCCCCTTGTCAAGTTTTCTGAAATAAACCCTGACTTGTGTACAATTCAACCCCTGAAATCAGGGACACCTCACTAATCAGGTGACTTCCTTTGCCCTAAGGGTGTCCGGCTGGAGTAGAGAGGTTCTACTGTGTGCAGTATTAAGAGAGCACATTAGATGAATAGTCATTTGTACATGTTATGTAGCCACTTTCTGTATATAGGCATCAAAGGAAGCTGTGTTGAGGGAACTGGAAGAACGGCTAAGGGCAAAGTGTCTACGTGTTGTTCATTGGTACTCAGATGGCAGAACCACAGGTGCAGTACGCAGAGAGTGTGTTCACAATGTGTTCTAGCCTCTATTTCTGCCCCCTGCAGGTTCTGAAAGCCTACAACTAGCCAAGGCTGCCCAGCTGCCAGGGCTGTTATCTCGACAGATCCACCAGCTGGACACACTGGAAGTGGGACTTAGGGGAAAAAAAGAAGGAAATGCACAGAAACTTCTACAGCAATACAAGGTTCATGTAGGAATTTGCAGAGAAAATTATTATTTGTGTGAATAATATTCTACATGTAGGATGGCATTTGCATATGTAGCTTGTAGCAAGTATAGTATCTCTCTGTCCTCCAGGTGCTTGTAGAGACATGCAGTGTGTTACATGGTGCATTGGAGCAGGCAAGGCTGGGAAGCCTGGCCCATATTGAGCAAGTTCGTCTGGCCAATCTACAGGCTCGCTGCACTGCACTGGTCGGCAAACAGGAGTAAGTTTGCCTTCCACTCCCATTCCATGTATTGGTTGCAGTGATGTAGACTCTCGTGCACTGCAGGGTGATGTACTACCAGTTACTGAAAGGAATCTGTTCTGAAGGTAGACTGCAGGCACTACAAGAGATCAGGTGAACCAGTTGACTAGTTAGGATGCATTTACAACTCCATATACTCTTGCACACATGCACACACACACACACACACACACACACACACACACACACACACACACACACACACACACACACACACACACACACACACACACACACACACACAGGTCCCAGCTAGCAGCACAGCTGCAGGCTACAGAGGAGCAGCTGACACAGACACGACACACACTGCAGCACTACATCAGTCTGGGACCTGAGCTGGCCTCACTGGCACAGCAGTATGCAGCTACACTGGCCGAGATAGAGAACAAGAAGTGGGCACTAAATGAACTAGGAAAATCCTGCCCAACCTCTGCACAATAAACACTTAATGTTGTGTGTGATATATGTGGCTTAATGTGGTGTCAATATTTCACAAGATGTCAACTTCAACTATTGACCAATCGATATTCATGTAATAGTGATACTCTATTGTGAGTTCACATCAGGAAGTCAAAGCACATGTCTCTTTTTTGTCTGCATTTGCAGTTCTTTAAGTTGAGATATAGCCTGGAGGAAATATATATACACAAAATGGTGGTATGTGACATTGTATAAGAGTACCTGTTCTATGCTGGGTCTTTGTTCAGGACGTGGGGAGAACACACTCTGAAGTAGCTGAGCAATGTCTCTGTGTTCCTCTCCCAGTGGCAGGGTTTGTTTTTCTTCCACCAATACACGATAGAACCCACGACCGTGCAGTCCTTCCCATGGCTCCACACCACTCCACAACTCCCAAAGCACCACACCTACACTGTACATGTCTGCTGCCTAGCAGAGGACAGACATGAGACATTCGTATAAGCCATCCCCAGGCCTTCCATGCATGGACAACAGGAATTCTACAAATAGAAGTAAGACCGCTTGTATTGTTGCCATCTCTTATACAGTGCTTAGCAGGATGATATATATATACTCTACTTTCTCTCTAATACTTACAAATGAGGCAATGTGTGTATGTAGGAACTCTGGTGCCATCCAGTGGTGATAGGGAATGAACACTATGGAGTGTGGCATCTTTGTAGATGGCTGACAGCATCGATAAACGTTGCATAACTTCACACGTATACATGAGGAAAGGTGAATATGATTTGTGTATCAATGTGCATGTGTTCTTTCTACCTTCGGTTTGAGATCATGTGTGACATAAATAGAATGTGTGGAGATAAGGTTGTGTGTCACTCCCACCACATTATGCAGGTAGCATATTGCTAGGGAACAAGGTTACAGTCATGATGACATAATGCCTAATTCACAACTTCCTTACCTTTAGCTACAGCACATGCAATGTCCACCTTCATCTGCCAGAACTTGTTAGTATGCTCAGTTTCGTGAAGCAGTTGAAATAGAGAATGTATCTGCACTGGTTCAACTACTAGGAGAAGATCATGCTTCATTGGTCCACTGCATGTGGCCATCAGCAGGAGAATGTTGGGATGTCGTAGTACTGATAGACTCTCCATCTCTAGGACCATCATCTCTGCAGTAGTCCACTGGGAGGTGACATTATGTTGTCTTACGGTGACCTCAAAACACTGCCACCGTGCTTGCTTCCATCTGCTCCCATCCATTGCCATGCAGGACCTTGTCTAAATGAGAATATACTGCCAAATGTACAACACTGAACACTCTCCAAGCAGTAATACCTGGATTATGTCAGTTGGTAGGATGGTAGGAACTCCAGCTGATGCTCCAGGACTAGTGTGACTTCCACAAGGAAACACTAGAATGTTATGCATATAATGATTGATTTTAGGCTCCCTGGTGGAATTAGTGCTAGCTGATATGGACAGTATATGAGACCAACCAACTAACTGGACAGAGGAGAAGACATCTACTTACCAAACCCATAGTCATATGCATTCATTCCTCTTCCTCTGTAGTACAGTGAGGCACTGGACGTCAGTGGAGACTCTACATAACCATACACAGAAATAAGCAAAATGTCCCCATCCAGGGAGACTTCTTACTGTTGAGTAATGAAGATGAACTTGCTTGTCTGTGCATCCATCTGGGACAGGCTGGAGGGTAGGACTGGGACGGTCTCAACATAGAACTGCCATGTTCCACATGAAAACCTGACTCTGACACACGAAGATCATCTGAAAAGAACAAGAAATGAAATTTGTCAAGGCATAAAAATGAAACAGTGCATACAAGCCTCTTCAATGATTTTCAGTAGTGTCATCTTCCTCATACGAACAGCAATGTCCCTCGCAGTCTCTCTATCCAATGAGCGAATTCCCAAGTTGGCTCCACAGTGAATCAGATACTGTAAACATCTCTTGTACACCAAGCGATCATGGAGGTAGTACACAGTGACATTGTAAACCCCTTTTACACATAGGTATGTAGCAAGGAAGGGGTTTCGGGTAGTGTTGATGGTATTCACAGGGAATGTAGCTGTTGTTCCTCCTAGAACCACTGCATGGATGGCAGTGTGACCATCTTTGTCTTGACTATAATGTACAATGAAAAAACATAGTCTTTAGCAATTTTTGAAAGTCTTTCAATCATAAGGACATTACATGTTGGGATCTGCCCTTCTCCTCAGTAGTTCTTTCAAGCATTTTTTGTGACCACCAATGGCTACTAGGTGAAGAGCAGTACGGCCGTTCTCGTCACGGATACTGTTAGGCGAGTTGTCGCATCCATCCAATGCGCGGACAAGTCGGCGAAGATTTCCTCGCCTAGCATGCTTCAATACAGCTTTGTGTCTATGGCGCTCGGTACTAAAACCCTTTCCAATGCCTAAAAGTTGCATTTTCAGTAGCGTACTCTCGCGCGCTGGTGGTTTGTACGCGTAGATCTACGCATGCGCAATTTGCGGGACGCTATCCGCGACCCAGGAAACGAACGCGCGCGTACGTACGCGAATCTGTCAGATCAAACGTTCTGAAAGCTTTGCGCTATGATTGCAACATTTGTTCTTCTCCTCGTCGGACTCATCAAACGCGTTGCAGCCATTAGATGGACTGCACGCAGGATGACACGGAAAGTGGGAGAAAAACGCTCTGTTGGCAGGTCATCTCCGAGCGGTGCGTCCATTGGAAAGGTGAGATACCTCTTTGATTCCTGAAATAATATATTTTACATGTTTAATTGTAATGCAGGGATGCAATAAGAGAGGAAAATCTGTTAAATCAGCGGGCTCATCAGCCCAGGTGATGCAGGGATGCAATGAGAAAGGAAAATCTGTTAAATCAGCGGGTTCATCAGCCCAGGTGAATATCCATATTTCAACTGCAGCAGGATGTCATCATTAGTTGTAATTTTCATCTACAGAATCTGGAGTATATAAGGAATGTTTCACAGCCTAAGACCATCACCAACCCCCCTAGAACCAAGACAGAAGCTTCCTTGGTGAGTATGTGTACATTTGTAGCCTGTCTACCTATGTAAAGCAGGCACTCATTCACTTTATTCATACAGGGATCTATGACTAAAGAGCAGAGCACAAAGACAGACAGTACTTCTGTAAGCTGATAAGGCTAGCTGAGAAATAACATAACAAAATTTAGATTTTTTTTCATGAAGGGAGCTCAAGTTGAGAAAGCTTTGAGACTCTCAGAGGGACAATGCTCATCAAATGGCAACAAGTCGGTAAGTCTCACCACAACTCAACTGACTGTCTTGTAATGCACATCTTCACTTGGCAGGAGTGTAAGATTGAGAAGGTTTTCTCTTCAAGAAAAAGCTCGACTTCTGTATGTTTACACCAACTGTATAGCTTAAACACATAAATATGCACTTCTCTTCTATGCAGGGATCTGGGATTGCAGAATATTCTTCAAAAGGAAAAACTCCAAAGAAGAGTATTCTCATCTCTGTAAGTCAATGTCACGCTTTCATCACTTTTTACATGTGACTTAATTTTGGATGACATGATTTCTTGCAGAAGTGTAAGGTGGTCAACAAGTCAACTGATATGTTGTGTCCTACCAGTTTGAATGGCACTGATGGTGCTGCCCAGGTATGTGTAGCTAGTTTAGTGATTACCAGAGTTCTCCACCTATTTGATGTATGGACATTCCTCAGGAAAAGATGAGAAAAAAGGTTTCATTTGATCTGTCTAAAACACCAACAGGGAATTGTTGTTCAAATGTAAGTGATAGAAAAGCACTTACCGCTTGCTTCATGTATTTCAATGTATACTTTTGTGTACAGGAATCCAAGGCATTGAAGTGTTCCTCAAAATTGAAGGCAAGAAGCTCTTCTGTAAGTTTGTGAACTACTGTCAACCAATTGCAAGATGAGGTACTCATTCCCTCTGTATCTTCTCCCAGGTTGGTTTCACTCTTTCAATGGAGGGGAAAAAGAAGGCTGATATCTTTTGGCTGCGGAAACCACCCATTGAACGAGAATTCTACGCACATGAGTACAAAACGGGTGGCAGAAAAGGCTGGAAGATGCTTTTTAAGGAACTTAATGTGTCCTCTATATCAAGCCGTTCAGAACTGGAGCTGAATTTTTACACAGAGAGCATGGAAAGGAATCGGTATTCAGACGTCCTTCCCTACAAAGAGAATCGTGTCAAGCTGTGCAATGCTGATAATGACTATATCAATGCCAGTTTTGTATCAGTGGAGGAAGTGAGCAGGCACTACATTTTGACTCAAAGCCCTATGGAGAATACGACTAGTCACTTTTGGCAGATGGTGTGGGAACAGCAGAGCGTTGGGATCGTCATGCTCTGCAAGTGTGAAGAGGATGGCAAAGATATGTGCACTCTTTACTGGCCTACAGTAGGGGACAGCCCTATAATTTCAGGCTGCTATGTGGTGGAGTGCACTGCCTGTGAATGGAAAGACTCCTACTGCATTTCCTCTCTCAAGCTGCACAACTTGGAAACAGATGAGAATCGGATGGTTCTTCATTTTCATTACTTTTCATGGCCTGATTTTGGTGTCCCACAGAACCCACTGGTATTTTTGGAGTTCTTGATGGATGTACGTAGGTCTGGTGTGATGCAGCCAGGTGTAGGCCCTGTGGTGGTTCATTGTAGTTCAGGTGTTGGCCGTTCAGGTGTCTTCAGTCTTACTGATGCTTGTGTTTCATGGATGGAGGGTGCAAGGAGTTTGGAAACATTGGATGTTAGGTTTCTTCTCCTTCACATGCGCAAACAGCGACTTGGACTGATTCAGACTCCACTAGAGCTACGATTTGCTTATGTGACTATCCTTAATGCGGCTCATTATGCCCTGGAGCTGGGGCAGAGTATTTCTGACTTGCAAAAGGAGGTGGAAAATTTCACTGAAACATTGATTGATGAGGAAATTCAGCGTTCAAGTCCCAAGTGGGTGTACATTCACCCCACTCCCGAACAATTACCACAATCTCAATGCAACACTCAATGTTCCCCGTCAACTTCACCATCCCCTGGCCCATGTTCTCCTTCAACTTCACCATCCCCTGGCCCACATTCTCCATCAACTTCACCATCCCCTGGCCCACATTCTCCGTCAACTTCACCATCCCCTGGCCCACGTTCTCCGTCAACTTCACCATCCCCTGGCCCATGTTCTCCGTCAACCTCACCATCCCCTGGCCCATGTTCTCCGTCAACTTCACCATCCCCTGGCCCATGTTCTCTGTCAACCTCACCATCCCCTGGCCCATGTTCTCTGTCAACCTCACCATCCCCCGGCCCATGTTCTCCGTCAACCTCACCATCCCCCGGCCCATGTTCTCTGTCAACCTCACCATCTCCCGGTCCATGTTCTCCGTCAACTTCACCATCCCCTGGCCCACATTCTCCATCAACTTCACCATCCCCTGGCCCACATTCTCCGTCAACTTCACCATCCCCTGGCCCACGTTCTCCGTCAACTTCACCATCCCCTGGCCCATGTTCTCCGTCAACCTCACCATCCCCTGGCCCATGTTCTCCGTCAACTTCACCATCCCCTGGCCCATGTTCTCTGTCAACCTCACCATCCCCTGGCCCATGTTCTCTGTCAACCTCACCATCCCCCGGCCCATGTTCTCCGTCAACCTCACCATCCCCCGGCCCATGTTCTCTGTCAACCTCACCATCTCCCGGTCCATGTTCTCCGTCAACTTCACCATCCCCTGGCCCACGTTTTCCGTCAACTTCACCATCCCCTGGCCCACATTCTCCGTCAACTTCACCATCCCCTGGCCCATGTTCTCCGTCAACTTCACCATCCCCTGGCCCATGTTCTCCGTCAACTTCACCATCCCCTGGCCCATGTTCTCCGTCAACTTCACCATCCCCAGGCCCATGTTCTCCGTCAACTTCACCATCCCCTGGCCCATGTTCTCCGTCAACTTCACCATCCCCTGGCCCATGTTCTCCGTCAACCTCACCATCACCTGGCCCATGTTCTCCGTCAACCTCACCATCCCCTGGCCCATGTTCTCCGTCAACCTCACCATCCCCTGGCCCATGTTCTCCGTCAACCTCACCATCCCCCGGCCCATGTTCTCCGTCAACTTCACCACCCCCTGGCTCATGTTCTCCGTCAACCTCTGGCCCATGTTCTCCGTCAACCTCACCATCCCCTGACCCATGTTCCCCGTCAACTTCACATGATGCTTCATCCTCAGCTACACAATTGCCACCTCCCACTGTTATGGATTCTCTGAATACGATGGACAATGAGTCAACTATGACGACAAAGAAGAAAAAGAAGGCTAAGAAAAGCTGGTTAAAACGAATAAAGCAGAAGATATTCCGTCGCAAGAGGAACAGGAAGTGACAAACGAACCAAAAATACATAAACGTAATATTAAGTGTGTAACTGTACTTGTACTATCGTGTTTTTTTATTAGACGAACTAGTGCACTTTCCAACGCATCGGGCGCGGTAACGCGCGGATCGTAACGCGCGATCGCGCGCGCGCGTATACTACGCATGCGCATTTCTAATTCGTGCGCCTAGAAACGGACGCAATCGTACGCGCAACCCACTCTTTGGCTTGCGAAAAGTGCGAGAGTTTCATTTGGTCAGCTATTCAAGCTTAACCTCTACTGCGACTATATCGCAATGATTTTTATGCCTTTATACTTTGCGATGAGGATTGTTCGCCGTTCTGTGGGCTCCAGGCGGCAAATAAACCCGACACCGCAAGAGCGGGTCGGTGATAATCAGACTTCCGATGGCAACACTGTTCAAAATGTGAGAATATGAAATGATAAATAAGATTGTACATTATACTGATAATGTTAAAACAGGTTTGTAAGATGGACGAGTCAGATCAGAAAGGTATAGATGGTGAGGTGAGAAAGAATCAAGTATACATCTATCATTCGTATAGTGATAGCTACACTACTTTTGTTATAGAGTTGTAAGACTGAGAGCTTACAGGACGTGGAGAAGAGTCTCCTTGCCTCTCACGATCAGTCAGTGATATCCAAGAAGCAAGGAATAGTCTTGGTAAGCTTGCATTGGAAGAGTTGAGTTACAGTGTTTCACATGGTTAATTTGTGGTCTACATAGGGTTTGAAGACGACAAAATCCATCATTGGAGAGAGAAAAATTGGTTTGGTAAGTTCAGTAACACACTTTTAAATCTATTATATGTGCTCATTGTTCATGTGCAGGGAAGCAAAGTTGTCAAATCTAGCTCTAAACCCAAAAAGAATTGGAATGGGAACTATGTAAGTAGAAAATACTATACGACAGTAATACGTGGGTATAAAATCTTTACTGCACATATATTACAACTAATAACTCCATGTTCTATTTCACTCACAGGCAGTTGAACTTCTATCTTTGGAGAGTCGATGGAAACTGGACGTCTTCTGGTACAAAAAATCTGCAATTGAAAGGGAGTTTTATGCTCATGAGTTCAATCCTGAGGCTGGAGGTGAGGCTACCACTTGGCAGGTTCTGTATCGACAATTGGAGGCTTCAATGGTGTTTACTGAACCTGATATGGAGTTACAATATGATGTAAATTGTCAGGAGAGGAATCGGTTCCGGAACATCCTCCCTTACAGACAGAATCGTGTCAAACTGCTGGACGCCAAGAACGACTACATAAATGCCAGTTTCGTTGAGGTTGAAGAACTGAGCAGAAAGTACATTGTGACGCAAGGCCCTATGCAGAATACTATTAACCACTTCTGGCAGATGGTATGGGAACAACAGAGTGTTGGCATTGTCATGCTCTGCAAGTGCGAGGAGAGAGGCAGGGACAAATGTGCACGATATTGGCCCACAATGAAGAGCAGACCATTTTTTGCAGGCTGCTATGTGGTGGAGTGCATGACTAATGACTGGAATGACTCCTACTGCATCACATCTCTCAAACTGCATGACATGGTGACAGGAGAAGCCCGCACGATCCTTCACTTTCATTACTTCTCATGGCCTGACTTCGGTATCCCACAGAAACCACTGATGTTTCTACAGTTCTTGATGGATGTACGTGGATCAGGTGTGATGCAACCAGGTGTAGGCCCAGTGATAGTTCACTGCAGTGCTGGTGTTGGTCGTTCAGGTGTCTTCTGTCTTACAGATGTCTGCATGTCATGGCTGGAAGGTGCAAGGAGTTTGCACACACTGGACATTAAACATCTTCTCGTTCGTATACGGAAGCAGAGACTTGGGCTAATTCAGACTCCAGAGCAGCTACGGTTTGCTTATGCAACTGTTCTGAATGCAGCTCATTTTGCATTGGAGCTGGGACAGAGTATTTCTGACCTGCAGAATGAGGTGAAATACTTCATTGGAACGCTGAGGGAGGCAGATGAGAAATACCCGAAGTCTAAATGCGTGTGTCTGCTACCACCAGCTCACTCCGTTCCCCCATCACCTCTACCAATGAAGAGCATTCCATCCACTTCTTCGCAGTCTCTACCTGCTCTCCTGTACCCAGGTGCTGCCATGCTGGAACCCACTTCTTCATCCCCTCCTCATTCTCCATCTCCATATCCCTCCCTTTCTTCACTGTATTCGATTGAATCATACTCTTCATATACCTCATCACTGTCCCCACCGAGTACACCTGCACCACCGAATTATCCTCGTTCCTCACCATCAGTTGCTCTTGGTGTGAATTCGCCTGAAGTTTCTACTGTCACTGCTTCATTTCCTGAGGATGTTAAGGCATCAACAAAGCTACGAGAGGCAATGATGAAAAACTGTGAGCGAGTTAAGGTGAAGAAAACAAAGAGGAACTGGTTCCTGAGACTGAAGGAAAGGCTATTTCAAAGATCAGACTGATTTATGAGACGACAGCATGGACTAGATTGAACACGAATACATTATGTAGCTACTTGTATTACATGTATAGCAGTACAAATTTGTCAAGCGCTAGCGCGTGCGTTATTGACCGCATGCGCGCTTATAGTATCGCGCGTCTATCAATGCGTGTTGCCTAGCTACACGCATTCGCTAACTAACGTCCATTGGCTTCACCAACCAATTCAGACTCAGTAATGAGTGTGTGAACAGCAATATCTATAGGAATGACAACTGTATATCCCTTACCAACGCCATTCCCAGAAAATACGGATATAAAAACCATCTCAAGACTCGCGGCTAGTGAATCGAGCACTCCTGTGGGTTTACTGGTATTAGTACCAGTAGCAGTGGTCCTTATTGTGTTTGTAGTATTGGGAACATATAGATGGCAGGGAGAGCAGAGAAACCGCAGTCGTCTCTGCCAGTTGTGGCGAAGAATTAGCCGTCGCAATTCGGGACACGGCGACGACCAAACACCGAGACTACACAGCACTACTTCTGCAGGACGCCTCACAGCTCTTCGTAAGTAGATTCATTTATACATAGAGTGTCGATAATACACTATTATTGTACCTACGTAATGACACAGGTAGTTTATCAACAGGGTGTTTAGTCAACAGTACCGGCCATATTGACTGATTAATGGATACGTATCTGATTATGTACAATCTACATATAGGTGGATCCACTACAATGCTGATTGAGGATATTAATAGAGATGTCTGGAATGCTGATTGTGAGTTCTTGACAGATGAAATGAATCCAGACCCCCACCAATCAAGTAATGAAACCTCGTCAAGCAGCAATATTGGAAACTATATGTGTACTGTCTTTGCTGAAGTTCACTCTGACCCTGCAGCGTACCAGGGAAGTAGTGATGGCAGTAATCAGCAAATAGCATCATCAGTTCACAGAATGAGATTAGCCAATATTCTAGCTACAGACACAGACGATGAGGATGTATCGACACAAATGCTGGATATATCACGTTCTAATGCTACCTCACTCTCCTATTACAGTGTTCACAGCACCACTGCTCCCAGTCACATCAGTCAAGATACTCCTAACAGTACATCTAGTGGAAGTGGTGATTCAGCACAAGAGATAGTGGATGTGGTTCAGAGTGAGGGATTTGTCACTGACACGGCAGTTCTACGCAGTGGCAGTAGTCAACTGTCACTCTTCACTGACCACGAAGGCAGAGAATGTCATACAGACCCCGAGTTATCCAGTTACACCCCACTAATAGATGGCAGTGCTCCTGCTGGTGCTAATGGCGGGGCAGAGCAGCAAGAGATGATAATCCCACTGAATGAATTGGACAATCGCTTTGGTGTTGCCGTCATGTGGGAGGACTGGGAGCAAGAAATACAAACTGTGCTGTGATACTTCATGTGGCACTTGTCGTTAATGATTACACATTGACTCATCAGTTATACTTGTGAACACCTGTACCATTTTGGGATCAGTAAACTGTGATAAACATCAATGACATTTACTATAATCTCTTGACAAACTGATCAGTAAACATTATGATCATAATATTATGACTATCAATTAGCAATTATTGTTTAAATGTAAGCACAACAGGTGACATGAAACTATTTTCTCTGATGTAAGCTCTGGACCACATCTGATGGTCAACTTAGTGGTGTTAGCCATTTAGTACACATCAGCTATAACATTCGCCATGCACAAGTTGCTCACAATCAATTCTCATAACTGTAAGATGTCATCAATGTATAGTTGACTTTGACACTAAGGCAGTACATTAAATACACAATCTACTTGGTGCTATGCTGGCTCTCCATGAGTATAAAAGCCATATAAGTCTTGAGTGTACTTCGTTCGTCCCTGTAGTTGTGATAGATAATTGACATTCTTTTTAACGCACACACCAATCATAGTGATACTTCAAGTAGTTATGCTGAGTGTTGTGCTTCAAGCTACAGCTCTACTGCTGGCACTTTCCTGTGGAGTCTGGGGACAAGGATTAACTGATGAAGACCTGGAGGAGATCTTGAATGCTCACAACTTTTACCGACGCTCTGTGGACCCCATTGCTACTAACATGCTCAAAATGGTATACACAATCACTCGATAATATTATACATGTATATGTAAATCATTCTCTGCAGGAGTGGGATAAGGAGCTGGCTTATATGGCTCAGTTTTGGGCCTCTACTTGCAGGTACATGGAGAATGAAGATCGACACAGCCAGTCAGCCAAATTTGACTATATTGGAGAGAATTTTGCAGCCACAGTCAGCTACACAGTCAACTATACTCAATTAATTGGCCAGCAGTGGTATAGGGAAAAGAGATACTTCAACTACTATACATCAACCTGCTACGATGAAGACGGAAATGCCAATGAAAATGGAGGGTATGAAACATGTGGAAGATATACGCAAGTAATACAACTCATTGTATATCATATGTACAGTAATGAGTCTTCATAACCTACAGCTGGTGTGGGCTAGAACCTATGCTGTAGGCTGTGGTATTTCTAGATGTGCTGAGCTGGAGGGAGCAGAGGATGCCAATGAGAATGCTCTCTTTCTTGTGTGCAACTATGGTCCTGGGTATGTCAGGCCAAATGCAGACAAGGCATAGACATATCACATGCATAAACTGTGCCCATGCTACTGTGCAGTGGTAATTTTGCTGGTGAGCCACCTTACAAAACAGGATCCAGACCATGTGAATCGTGCCCTTACAATTTCAACAAGTGTGTCAAAGGCCTCTGCTGTAAGTATATGTTCTACACAATGAGTATTCCATCATTTTGCATATATGTATATACTCAACTCTTTCTCATTACAGCTGATAAGTCTGGAAGTTTACCAGCAGTCCAGTATGTGTCTGTGCTGGGTCTTCTCCTGGCAGTTTTGTCTGTCCTGTCAACACAACTATGAAACTCTTCACATTTAGATCATGTGCCACATAGTGTCTGCTGTTATACTGTGTATGTATATTGACCATATAACCCAATATTGAAATAAGTTCTGAATTATGTTGTATATGAAATGAAATTCATCACTGCATTTGGATTCAATTCTCTTAGTTTTAGTCTCCTGTTATTAGAGTTTTACTTGTCTAGCAGAGTATATAGCATGCCCCTTACATAATTAGCAATTTATGGGATGAATATGTTATTCAGCAGGTGTGGGCTTGGTATATGGTCTCTGCTTTCTTCATGAGCATGCAGACAAGCTGAACATTAATATTTCAGCAACAAATAGGCTCTTGACAAGGTGACTAATTCAAATAGCCACCTAGCTGTACATGTGAGTCTGTGACACACAAGATTTCAATATAGGGATGACAGAAATCAGAGAAACAAGTGCAGTATGTAATGCAGTACACTACGACCAAATACATGTACATAATGTTGTGCATCTTAGTAGTGCTAGTTTTCTCACTGGAATATTTGTCCATGAAGTATGTGATAGACAAGTAATGAACAATGACATGATTGGAAGTTAGTGGTCATTACACATATGTGGTACAGTTGAGAAAGTAATGAAGTACACCATTCATAGACAAACATCCACATAAGGTAATCATGCATTATACACTAGTAATACTACTTCAACTTAATACCTAACTGAGTCAGTGCAGAAAACCTAGGAGGCAAATCATAAACTATGCTACATACAGTCTAGTCTGACCGACTTTTTGTTCACGAGGATGAAAATGTGAAAACATTTCGACCAACAACACGGAATCGACCAGGTTCTTTGGGGTCTGGGAAGACCCTAATTGCACCGTGGGAATTTCCCTGACCAAGAACATTGTTGTAGACATCTAAATTAAAGGGTGACATCCCATCAATGGGTTCTGCACGGAACGGGATGCCTGTTTGGTATTGTATTATTACAGGACTCTGTTGACACACATCTATATTGTAAAATCCATAAAATAATCCATCAAATGGCCCTACAGGCTTGCCCTCAGTTCCACCATAGCTGCCATGTAACATTTGATTAGCCAAAAATTTAACTCGGAATCCTCCATCACGAAAATGGTAGCATAATGAACGAGTATTTCCTGTACGAATCCAAAAGTTTTCATTGATAATAGCATAGATATGAAGTGGGAGAATGAATGGACTCATTTTTGCAATATTCTGAATGAAATACTCGTTTTTCTCATTTGGAATTGAGTCAGAGAAATCAAGGGCATATGTATTATTAAAGAATTGAATGGCATCTTCAATAGTGTGCTGTATGTCTGAATCCCTGAAATTCATGTAGTTTTTGAAGAATATTAGTTCAGGATCATCCTCAATGAGACCTTGGTTATCCACAGTTTGATCGATAGTGGCAGTAAATACAGCTGAGAATGCTCAGAGGGACAATTTTGAGACATGATTGCTAGACTTGACATGGCGCACACGAGAAGATGAATCCAGATCTTCATATTTCTCTGCATAAAAACCAAGATTTCCTGATTTTCAGAAGGCACGTTGCGTTATTAACCTTCGAACTTGATTACTTCACTGTGTATGCGCATGCTCTGTAGATTGTAGTCTGGCAGGCTCTGTTTCGGCTCATTGCGCTGGGCTCTGTACAACTAATCCGTTGTCGGAGTGAATACTGTCCCCCCGTGAATACTGTCCCCCCGGGCATTATTCACTAGTACTGTCCCCCCGGACATTATTCACTAGTGAATAATGTCCCCCCTCAGTGAATAATGTCCCCCATCGTAGAAAGCTCTGAAAGTCTTCCAATATATCAAACGTGGTAATTTTATGGTGGGGGAACAGTATTCACTAGCGAATACTGTCCTCTTACGGTATTCAATATCGCGCCAGCACTCACACGACGTTAGCAAGCGAATCGCAACAGCACTCTCTCTCGATGTGTATAACAACACAAAAACATCTAAAATTAAAGGCACGGCTAAGGCACTTGGAAATCCATGCGCTACCTCGTACCCAGGCCGCCTGGGGGAGGAGACGAGGCCACGTAGCTGACCGAGGTATGTCAACGCTTATCACTAGCCCTAAAAAGCAGAGCTATGATCAGTTTAGGGCTAGTGGTTAGAGTTTACATACCTCTCAGTGTGAGCCGCTACAGCCTCGTCCCCTCCCCCACGCGGCCTTGTACGAGGCTATTGATCCATAGATACTATATTCCCCACCCCACTGGGGTGGGGAATATAGTATCTATGATTGATCAGCCAGCTGCATTTTAGGGGGGACATTATTCACTGGTGAGTAATGTCCCCCTATCAGAAATGTCGTAGGAGATGAACTACAGTTGTTTTAAGAAGGAATCTTGTGGGGGACATTATTCACCAAGGGGGACAATATTCACTAGTGAATACTGTCCTAGAATATTGTCCTAGGGGGACATTATTCACTAGTGAATAATGTCCGGGGGGGACAGTATTCACTAGTGAATAATGTCCGGGGGGACAACTTTGGGGGGGGGGGGGGGAGGGGGACAATATTCACTATTATACCGTATTGCTGTCTGGATTATAATCTCTCTTGAGTTTTAACATTTATTTGTTGGGCTACCTCGCCGCTCAAGCAAACCGTATAAACAGTTGTTACATTGGCAAGGAGGACTACAGAAGCCGCATCTCCAGCAGCCGCAGTTAAAGGCTATCTTGGAACAATTCAGGAGTAAGCCAGGCCAAGAACTCCTTTCATCCTACATGGAACGTATAGAGCTATTCTTTAGGGGCAACGACGTGGAGTCAGAGAAGCAGGCTACGAAAGTTAGTGGTTATTATACGCATCCGTGGTGCAGTTGAGAAAGTAATAAAGTACACTATTCATAGAACAACATGCACATAAGGTAATCATGCAATATACTATTACAATACTAATACTACTCCAACTTAATACCTAACTGAGAAAACCTAAACCATAAGCTATGCTGTAGATCTATACTAAGTTTTGTTCATGGAGATGGAAAGGTGAAAACATTTCGACCTACAACACGGTAGTGACCAGGTTCTTTGGGGTCTGGAAAGATCCTAGCTATACCCTGAGCTTTTCCCTGACCAAGAACATGGTTGTAGACATCAATATGAAGGGGTGACAGTCCATCGATTGGTTCTGCACGAAACGGGGTGCTTGTTTGGTATTGTATTATTACAGGACTCTGTTGACACACATCTATGTTGAAAAATCCATAGAATAACACATTGGCTGGCCCTACAGGCTTGCCCTCAGTTCCACCATAACTGCCATATAACATTTGATCAGTCAAAAAATTAACTCGGAGTCCTCCATCACGAATAAGGTAGCATGATGAATGAGTATTTCCAGCACGAATCCAAAAGTTTTCATTAACCATATATTTAATATTAAGCGGGAGAATGTATGGACTCATTTTTGTAATATTCCAAATGAAATACTCGTTTTTCTCATTTGGAATTGAGTCAGAGAAATCAAGGGCATATGTATTGTTAAAGAATTGAATGGCATCTTCAATAGTGTGCTGTATGTCTGAATCCCTGAAATTCATGTAGTTTTTGAAGAACATTAGTTCAGGATCATCCTGAATGATATCTGGGTTGTCCACAGTTTGATCAAGAGTGGCAGTAAATACAGCCGAGAAATGCTCAGAGGGACAATTTTGAGACATGATTGCTAGACTTGACATGGCGCACACAAGAATATGAATCCAGATCTTCATATTTCTCTGCAAAAAATCAGTTAGTCTAAGTGTTCCCGATTCTCAAAAGGCAGTGGCTGTCAACACTGATGTCCTGAACACTTTCTTTAATACTGATGTTGAAGTCGCAGCAGTGCAGTTGTCAAACAATACTAACATCATTTAGAGCTTCAAGCCAATTATGTACTCTGCAAGCAGCTGTCTACCACCATCTCTATATGAAATCACAGCAATGCAAAGGTCGGACAGCCAACAAGGTCTGCCCACTGTATATTTCATGGCATTAGTAGGTGTGCTAATGATGAGCATAATCATATTGAATGACACGCCGCTCTCTTTCAGTTGAGCTGTTGTTTGTGATCACATAAACCTCACAACTACACCACACACAATAATTACAATACCAGAGAATATATGACACCTCAACAGAGGAAGAACCATGCATGCAAACAACAACCACAGCAAAAGCTTCACACAGTCACTATCCCACCAACTAGGTCTGCATATTCCACCCACTCTATATATAGAGTAGGTGTGCTAATGATGAATGAACACCACTTCCTTTCATACACAATTGTTCAGCTGTTGTTTGTGATCACATAAACCTCAAAACTACACCACACAATAATCACAATACCAGAGAATATATGATAACACCCCGACAGAAGAAGAACCATGCATGCAAACAACAAGTGTTCTGGCTGTTGATTAATGTTAAAAACATTAATCAAAAAATTAGAGAACACTGTTACCATTTTCTCCAGAGTACAATGAATTAGGTAGTTATACACTGAGTGGTCCTCCCACAAGAGTCATCATGATGCAACTACTATCTGAAAATGCTAGATTCTTCTAGAGTTGTTTTCCCAAATTTTTTTCGGGATATACACTAATCCAAAGCATGTTTCAGTGGCTGTGTGTGTTTGTGATACTGGCTATCTCACAGAGTGAAGTATATGGGCAGGGGCTGACAGATGCCGAGGAGGCAGAAATTCTGAGACAGGATTCACAGGGTTTAGAGGCACAGTAGCAAAGTTGCCTCTGAAGACAAAAGACCAGTAATATACATGCCATAATGGGCTAGAACCTATGCCGTAGGCTGTGGTATTTCTAGATGTGCTGAGCTGGAGGGAGCAGAGGATGCCAACGAGAATGCTCTCTTTCTTGTGTGCAACTATGGTCCTGCATGGGTATATGTGTCAGGCCAAATGCAGACAAGGCATAGACACATGCATAAACTGTGCCTATGCTACTGTGCAGTGGTAATTTTGCTGGTGAGCCATCTTACAAAATATATAGGATCCAGACCAAGTGAATCCCGCCCTTAAACAAGCCTCTGCTGTAAGTATCAGTGCTGGCAGTTCTGTCTATCCTGTAAACACATTTGTGAAATTCTACATATTAGATCATGTGCCACACAGTGTCTGCTGTTATACTGTGTAGGTATGTATGTATGTATATATATGACATGACCATGTAACTCAATATTGACTGAATTATGTTGAATATACGTTCATCACTGTGTTTGAATTCAATTCACTTAGTGTAAAAGAACCTCAGTCTCCCGCTATTATTATTGTCTAGCACAGTACATTTCCCTTGGAAACTGCTATTGTCACGTGATTCAGCATTTGTAGAATATCGTGGTCTCTATATATCAGCTTTCTTTATAAGCAGAACATTAAGCTTTCTTCTGAAGTTGTCAGTGATTTGTAATAGAAGCACCATCCGCATGCCAGCAATAGTTCGGACACATACTCGGCCGAAATCATGACATTCCCACGCATGCGCAAAGGCGACGATTCAACGACGAATGAGGATAAAGAGTACTGAGCACTAGTTACGTATATATAGCGATGTTTACAGACAATCATTGCTTCCATTACCGTCTTCCAATTTACATTTACGTAATGTCCATGGAATGACTCTTCTCGGTCACGATAGGCTCTTGACAACTCAAGGTATCCAATATTTGCAGTATACAGTGGAACCTCTGAATAAAGGACGCTTTGGGAGCAGAGGTTTTGTCCTCTTTTCGGAGGTTGTCCTCTGGTGGGAGGTTCAAGCCAATAGGACCTATTATACCTAGATAACATGTTCTAAAAGCCCTTAAGTACATATCTACACCATGTACTACAATTTATAGACAAGATCACCAATGATGAACTACAAAAGGTGAATAGAGGAGCTGGATATGGCCTGGAGATACCGTGCGTTTACACACTTCATGGACCTAAACCCCACATAAAAAGTTGAAAGAGCTAGTAGCTTCATTGAAAGCCAAAGGATTGACCTAGTGTATCGCAGAACAATGAGTATTACGATGCGCAAGATGCGTAAAACCTGTTCTAATTAAGCGAATTTACTTGTCTGCAGCGCCGGTTCGGTTCTACTGTATACGAATCCCGTTCCTTCAACAAGGCTTGAAGTGTGCACTATGATTTCAGTACCCCTTTACTGGATGACTTCCTTTTATTTCTTGAAAGACCTGCTGCAGCAATGTGAAGCCTGTCATTGTGATCAAATTGGTATAAGCAATATCAAAATCTTATACACAATACATTTATACACGCTAAAATGCAGTCCCTGGAATTTGCCAACTTGGAAGAGTTCCTGTCACGGAAGACTGCAGAAGAAATACTAGACTGTATAAAAGCATTATTAATTAAGATCATGTGAGCTTCCGCATGCAACAATCGTAACCCAAAAACTAAGGATGTAGGGAGGGGTTACACATGTTATTATTGTTGCATGCCCTCATCCCCTGTGTTGCTACATATATACTTAGTTTCAGGTTACACATATTATTATTGTTGTATGCTCTCATCCCTGTGTTGCCGCATATATACCTTGTTTCTCTACTTTTTGGCACTGTCATCCCTAAATCCTTCAACATTTTAATGGAAGTGTTTTTATACACTTATTATTCGTTATATATTTGCAATGCTCTTTGAATGTGTGTGAGCCCCACCCCTTTTTGCTGAAACGCGGAAGTGCTAGTATATCGTAGCTTTACTCGTCCAAGAGGGGTATTCAGCTTGTGAAAGGGACTGCGCACAAGAATTTGAAGCTGTTTAGTTCCAAAATCAAGGTAAATACTTGTATCAATTTTTTGCTAGGCCGTTTGAAGAATTAAGAGGAAGATGGAGAAATCAGGGTTTTAACAATTTCACGTATGTCATTGAGCAGTGTATCATGTATAGAAACACTCATAGGCCATGTTATGTGTCTAAAAGGCTTATAGGTGTCGAATTCTGAACCACTACATTTGTTAAGGTTTAATGGACGTGTCGGCTCCATCCCTACATAGAGAGTCTACCCACTCTCTGATAAGCAGGTACATGTCCAAGTCAACATAGAATTTACACAAGTATCATTGGAAATGCCATCTGATGTGGTCTTGTTTGCTATACAGGTGCAGCAAACAAGACCACATCAGATGGCCCAAAACCTAGCTGAGAAAAAGATGATGAGCTCGATTGTTCATCCCTTCTTCTGAGGCAATGAAAGAGAAATTTAACTCACAAGACCAAGCCACAACTTCAAGCTCATCACTGTTGTAGCAACTGATGATTATGGGGAAGGTCTGGCATTATAGTTTACACTATGCACAGTGGATTCCATTTAGAGAACTCCTACATGTACTTGTACAGGACAACTATTTCATTTAGAGAACATCTACATAACACTTGTACAGGAGGACCAGTGCATGGTGTAGTACAGACAGGAGAAAAAAATTGAGAGAAAAACCACAAGGAGCAGACTCACCTCCCTAGAGCATGGTCTGCAAGCTCATGCACACGTCTCGACAGCGCTCCAACCCTCGCGGGTACACCAAATGGCTATCAGATGTTCTGCAGTACAAGAAGACTGCTTTGCGAGTAAAATAATTACGTCATCATGTTTAATGATATTCATTCTTAATTAAGCTCACGTGAACTTCCGCATACCGCCGGGTTGCGCAGATGTAATTCCTGTATATAAACGTATACGCATGAAGGATGGGTGTGGTTTCCTGTTTGTCCGTTATAAGAGGCACTTTTGTACAGAGTTGAACAGCTGGGAGCACGTGGCTTGTCCGCTGTCCGGAATCAAGAGGCGTCCGCTCGTGGGAGGTTGACTTAACACTAGTTGTATTGTAGTTTCAATCCGTGCCATAGCCAGTGTCCGTTATAGAGAGGTGATCCGCTCGTGGGAGGGTCCGTTATGGGAGGTTCCACTGTATATGCAGTACACTACAACCCTAACATGTACAAGTAGAATACCAGATTGCAATACATGTGCATAATGCTGTGCGCCTTAGTGGTAATAATACTATTTTGCATGCAGTGTATGACAGACAAGTAGCTATGCACCTGCTTGAAAATATTTGTTGGTGATTATTACGCATCCATTGTGCAGTTGAGAAAGTAATGAAGTACACTATTGATATATAGACCAACATGCACATAAGGTAATCATACATTATACACTAGTAATACTACTCCAACTTAATACCTAACTGAGTCAGTGCAGAAAACCTAGGAGGCAAATCATAAGCTATGTTGCATATTACAGTCAAGTCTGACCAAGGTTTTGTTCACAGGGATGGAAATGTGAAAACATTTCGAGCAACAGCACGATATCGACCAGGTTCTTTGGGGTCTGGGAAGATCCTAGCTATACCCTGGGCATTTCCATGACCAAGAACATGGTTGTAAGCGTCACAATTAAAAGGTACCATCCCGTCGATTGGTTCTGCACGAAACGGGGTGCCAGATTGGTATTGTATTATTACAGGACTCTGTTGACACACATCTATGTTGTAAAATCCATAGAATAACCCATCAAATGGCCCTACAGGCTTGCCCTCAGTTTCACCATAGCTGCCATGTAACATTTGATCAGCGAAAAAAGTAACTCGGAATCCACCATCAAGGATATGGTAGCATGATGAACGAGTATTTCCAGTACGAATCCAATAGTTTTCATTGACAATATAATTGATATGAAGTGGGAGAATGAATGGACTCATTTTTGTAATATTCCAAATGAAATACTCGTTTTTTTCATTTGGAACTGAGTCAGAGAAATCAAGGCCATATTTATTTTTAAAGAATTGAATAGCATCTTCAATAGTGTGCTGTATGTCTGAATCCCTGAAATTCATGTAGTTTTTGAAGAACATTAGTTCAGGATCATCCTCAATGAGTTCTGGGTTATCCACAGTTTGATCGATAGTGGCAGTAAATACAGCTGAGAAATGCTCAGAGGGACAATTTTGAGACATGATTGCTAGACTTGACATGGCGCACACGAGAATGTGAATCCAGATCTTCATATTTCTCTGCATAAAAAATCATTCACATTACCATGAATATCACTATAGTTTACAGAAAGGCAAGGTTTGTATGGTATATAGCCAACCTGGGAGTTAGTCTATGAGTTCTTTATTTTCAGAAGGCAAGTTGCTGTCAACACTGATGTCCTGAGCACTTTCTTTAATACTGATGTTGAAATCGTAGCAGTGCAGTGGTCAAACGCAATACTAGTGCAATTATGTACTCTGCAAGCAGCTGTCCACCACTATTCCTATATGAAATCACAGCAATGCAAAGGTCCAGCCAACAAGGTCTGCATGTTGCACCCACTGCATATTTCATTGCAATTAGTAGGTGTGCTAATGATGACTACAATCATATTGAATGAACACCACTCTTTTTCATACACAATTGTTCAGCTGTTGTTTGTGATCACATAAACCTCACAACTACACCGCACATATATGACACCCCACAGAGGGAGAACCAACCAAAACCACAGCAAAAGCTTCACACTACATTTATCAGACAACTCAAACTACCATCACTAGAGCTTCAAGTCAATTCTGTACTCTGAACAGCTGTCTATTAGTATATCAAATATCATAAGGCTCAGATCACAGCAAGCAAACAAATTGCATTGTTAACTGCAGTGTTGTAAACAATAGAGACCACAAAATCTACATCACGCCTCTGTGTGTGCATGAAGCTGAGGACAGCTCAAAACCACTGGAACAATTATACCGTTGTACTAAAGTAACAATACATACATAAGTGTAAACTGCTGCATGTATCTTCCTATATTTAAGTCATTATCACCTAGTATATGTTTAAGGTGAGTCATATAGTCTGCAAAGCCACGAGATAGCTGATCTGTGACTATTTAAAGATGCAAGAAAGGCTTTGTTGGACAGTAACTTGTCTTGTGTTTTCCTTCATCTTAGTGAAGTTTGCCATTGAAGTCAAGAGATTTATCTATTACCCTTTATATGCTTACAATTTTACATGTATAAACCAAAAGACCCTCAGTACTTTTGTCACTGTACTGTCAAGCAATAACAAAGAAAGATGAAGGTCTGGATTCATGTCAGGTAGTCCATTCTCAGACTTGTCCCTCGATCATTTTTCTGGTGTAATGACTGCTACAGTTGACCAGACTATTAATGACCCAAGTTATTGT
Source organism: Theonella swinhoei (assembly GCA_963970385.1). NCBI lineage: Eukaryota > Metazoa > Porifera > Demospongiae > Tetractinellida > Theonellidae > Theonella > Theonella swinhoei. The sequence continues at coordinate 1,069,647 of OZ019961.1, read as the reverse complement.
GGATTACTCTGGGATATTTAATTACCACAGCTGATTTAGAAGTCAGACCTCCTGTAGCAGGTCCAGCTCCTTCTTGGGCTTTTAGTGATTGCAGTTGTAGGGGTACAACGCAAAATTGAAGAATCCTGTTTGAGTCACGTACCTGTGTCATTATACACCTTTGTAAATCAATGCTGCTTTGCTGTTGTGAAATAACCCCATCAACATAGCCAATGACTATGCTATTAATGATTCAAGCATGTTTCAAGCATGTATCAAACAATTAAAAACATTAATCAACAGCAAGAACACTGTTACCATTTTCTCCTGAGTACACTGAATTAGGTAGATATACATTGAGTGGTCCATTAGCATGTTCCACAACTACTATCTGAAAAAGCCTATAAAAATAGAGACTTGTTCTTCTAGAGTTGTTTTCCAAAATTTTGTCAGGATATCCACTAATCCAAAGTATGTCTCAGTGGCTGTGTGTGTTTGTGGTACTGGCTATCTCACACAGTGGAGTATATGGGCAGGGGCTGACAGATGCCGAGGAAGCAGAAATTCTGAGAGCACACAACTACTTCCGAGGGATAGTTGACCCAATTGCAACCAATATGCTCAAGCTAGTAAGGGAGTTTACGCATACACATATGCTATTATGTAACTGAGTGTTTCCTCCTCAGGAATGGAATGATAATCTGGCCTATCTGGCTCAGTATTCAGCTGGCACCTGTGAATATAGACAGGAAGAGAATCGTAACTCACAATCAGCAGCTGGTTTTGACTATGTTGGAAGAAATGTCGCATCAACATCTAGTTACACAGTGAACTTCACACAGTTGATTGCTCAGCAGTGGTATGGGGAGAAGAGATTCTTCAACTACTATTCAGCAGCTTGCCTGGATGAGGATGGAAACCTTAATGAAAATGGAGAGTTTGAAACCTGTGGAAGATACACTCAGGTGTGGGAACTATATTTTCCCTTGTGTATATTTTACCTGCTATTATACACAGATGGTGTGGGCCAGAACCTATGCTCTAGGCTGTGGTGCTTATCGATGTCAGGAACTTGAAGGAGCAGAGGACAATAATGAGAACGCAGTCTTTCTTGTGTGTTACTATGGACCTGGGTGAGTCATATGACCACAGAATTTTAAATTAAGACAATATCCATGTGATCAATGAAATAAACTTTTTACTACATATATCTCTAAGAGGGAACTTTGCATATGAGCCACCATATTCCACTGGATCCAAGCCTTGTGAAAACTGTCCCTACAACAGGAAGTACTGCACTAAAAATCTTTGCTGTGAGTTACAAGTAGCCAAGTTACATTGAACTTGTTTTACTCATCTCTGAAATTACAATCCACAGCTGAGTCAGGAACTCCCACAGTAGGTCCTCTCTCTCTACTGGGAATGCTGGTAATGGTAGCAGGGGTAGTGCATTCTACTACAGTTCTCTGATGTTGAACATAGTTTTTTAGCCATGTGATATATAGTATGACTTGAAGGTTAATTGTGTATTTACATGCATGCTATACGAATCTACATACAAGTAATGACATTATAGGCAGCACCACAACTCCAATAATTAGAGAAATTTGAACAATTGATTGAAATGGTCAATTCATAATACAAATACAAATTAGCATACACAATCACTGACTTGAAATGGTCAAAAATGTACATGTAAGTTACATATTAACAGTTAAACAATCACAGGATCATATCTGAAGTCTATAAGATGTCTTCATTAAAAAACAGAGAATGATCCAACTGCCATCACTAGCAATCCCAGAGTAGAAATGGAAGCTACCACAGGTGCACTGGATTCAGCTATAATGTAGATTTCTCATTAAAATAGTATTTGTACAAATGCTAAGGTACTTACAGCAGAGGTTGTAAGTGCAGTACTTGTGTGTGTAGGGGCAGGCTTCACAGGGTTTAGAGCCAGTGGAATAAGGAGGTTCATTAGCAAAGTTGCCCCTGAAGACAAGACCAGTAATATACATGTCATAATGAGTATATAGCAGCTCCATAGCTGTACTAACCCAGGTCCATAGTAGCAGACAAGGAAGAGAGCATTCTCATTAGCCTCTTCAGCTCCTTCAAGTTCAGCACATCTGAAGGCTCCACAGCCTACAGCATATGTCCTGGCCCACACCATCTGCAAATAGTGACTAATGAAACTATATCATCCCAACTCCCCAACATGTACCTGAGTGTATCTTCCACAGGTCTCAAACTCTCCATTCTCATTAGCATTCCCATTCTCATCGATACAGGCTGCTGAATAGTAGTTGAAGTATCTCTTCTCCCCATACCACAGCTGACCAATTAGTTGAGTATAATTGACTGTGTAGCTGACAGTGGCTGCAAAACTTTCCCCAACGTAGTCAAATGTAGTTGACTGCGTGTTACGATCCTCGTTCTCCATGTATGCACAACCACTTGCCCAGAACTGGGCCAAGTAGGCTAGGTCTTCATTCCATTCCTATGAAGAAAAGAGTGCATGCATATTGACAAGTGAGAAGTGAGAAGCAACACTGAGAAGCAAATTGCACTAATGGCCACTATATGATTCTCATTTTCTCACCATCTTGAGCATATTGGTTGCAATTGGATCAACTTTCCCTCTGTAGTAATTGTGAGCATTCAGGATCTCTTCTCTTTCTTCATCACTCAGTCCCTGTCCATAGGCTCCACATGACAGAGCCAGCACAACCAGTACACCAGAGAGCCACCTTGAAGACATGGTTGTCATGTATAGGGTAGACCAAAGTCAGACTATTGAAACTTCCTTGAGCTAGAACTGTGGATGACTGCTGTTGGTATAGCTATGCCACCTTTTATACAACATCAGATTGAGCAACATACACCTTGTATGAGAGATTAAGCACACAATCTGCTAATGGGCTACAATCACTCTTTGATGCTACACCATAGGCTTGCAGGGTGTTATACACCCACAGAGCTGACAACAGCAAAATGTTCTCAGATCACATGTGCTCATGTAATTACATACCACTTCTCTAATAGTCTCATATACTAATGCAATAATGAATAGTTAATGCTACATTTGTTTTGCAGTAACATTTAAGGCATGTAGGCACAGCTTGCTTGATTGCTATACTGTTAGCAACTACCTTAATTACCACCACATGATGGATGCTGGTTGTACACACTCTCTAATCCATCAACTATTGGGACAAATTGCACATGATCATTGAGTGCAAACAAGTGTTTGTATTGTATTATAGCTACAGACTACCCTATATGTACACAAGTGGATTAATTGCTCTCTTGCTAATGCAGATTCAGATAGATCTACAAGTGTATATACAAAAGCTTTAACACACCCACAGCAGATCAGAAGTTACACTGCTATAAATATGAAATGGAAGTGCTGAAGGGACACATATCACTCAAACTGAACTGTATAGATAACTGCAACTCTATATAGACCATTGGCAACCATGTCTTCAAAGTGGCTTTGTGGTGTACTGGTTGTGCTGGCTCTATCATATGGAGCCTATGGACAGGGACTGAGTGATGAAGAGAGAGAAGAGATCCTGAATGCTCACAATTACTACAGAGGAAAAGTTGATCCAATTGCAACCAATATGCTCAAGATGGTGAGAAAATGAGAATCATATAGTGGCCATTAGTGCAATTTTGCTTCTCAGTGTTGCTTCTCACTTCTCATTTCTCACTTCTCAATATGCACGCACTATTTTCTTTTACTGTTTATAGGAATGGAATGAAGATCTAGCTTACCTTGCCCAGTTCTGGGCAAGTGGTTGTGCATACATGGAGAACGAGGATCGTAACACGCAGTCAACTACCTTTGACTACATTGGAGAGAGTTTTGCAGCCACCGTCAGCTACACAGTCAATTATACTCAACTAATTGGTCAGCTGTGGTATGGGGAGAAGAGATACTTCAACTACTATTCAGCAGCTTGTATCAATGAGAATGGGAATGCTAATGAGAATGGAGAGTTTGAGACCTGTGGAAGATACACTCAGGTACATGTTGGAGAGTCAGGATAATATAGTTTCACTATAGTCACTATTTGCAGATGGTGTGGGCCAGGACATATGCTGTAGGCTGTGGAGCCTTCAGATGTGCTGAACTTGAAGGAGCTGAAGAGGCTAATGAGAATGCTCTCTTCCTTGTCTGCTACTATGGACCTGGGTTAGTATGGCTATGGAGCTGCAATATGCTCATTATGACATGTATATTACTGGTCTTGTCTTCAGGGGCAACTTTGCTAATGAACCTCCCTATTCCACTGGCTCTAAACCCTGTGAAGCCTGCCCCTACACACACAAGTACTGCACTTACAACCTATGCTGTAAGTGTATGCAACTAAAGTTATGCTTCTTAATAATAGAACTCAATTTAATTCTACAGCTGAATCTGGAGCTCCTATGGTTGGTCCAATATCTCTCATGGGACTGCTAGTGATGACAGTTGCAGCATTTTTTAGTCATATCTGATGCTTTTATGAATGCAGAGAACACTTGTGTTTGTAATCAGTGTGACATTGTTTGTTTGTCTACTTTGTATGCATCTATATACAGCTATGCTAACTTGGATAATATAATTTACTAATCACGAAATACTCAATTAGCTGCCCTAGCAATGCTGCTGTTAACATGTAACTCACCAACTATTGTGGGTGGAGCCAGACATACACATATTCAATGACACACTCAACTTACATATGGTCCCTCTGGGACCACATATACCCTTGGCTTGTCCTAAAGCAACTTGAGATCTCCAAGGACTAGACTGAAGTTAACACACCAAAAATGATAAATTAAAAAAATGAAAGCAGCTAACTCACATAGCTATATTCTTACTGCTCAGTTGATCAGTCCTTAGGATGTAGCATCAAATCTTGTACTCCTCTGCTATGGAGACCAAGCAGATCAGGGATAAGAGTGCCTAGCCGGTATCCAGAAGGTCCTGGGTTCAAATCCCTCAGTTGATCCCCATGACTTGGCTCTACTTCTTCAATTACATAACTATCTTCCTTTACTGTGATGGTAATTTACTGGCTTGCAATACTACATAAACCTGGCAATCACTTTTTACAAGCTATGTTATCTACTCAACGAGAAGGTCTCTGTAGAGCTCAAATTTTAGACATAAATTATTGGCTATTGTGATACAGTGTATGTGTATACACTAAATTACGCATGACTAAGGCTATTCTGTGTGTGTATGTGTTTGGGGATGAGGGGGGGGGGGGAAGATGGGTGGGATGGGTGTAATGGGGGGTTGTGTGCACATGCATGAGCTTGTGTGTGATGTTTATGTGTGATTGCACACCTGGCCTACATGCATGGTTGATAATGCATACTTAATGGTAACATACAGTCTGTTTATATGTGCATACAGTGTTTTACAAGGGCATAAACAGTGACCACTTTATCACAATGTTAACACAAAGCTGTACCACAATACCACCTAGTAGGTGTTGCACTAATCCACTCATGACCATAATATATGTTCACTAAGGGGGAGTTAGCAAGCAACAAGTAGGTCACTGTACACTAATGGTTGCAGTAACGAGTTGTAAGTTGTGATGTGCTAGCAGTGTAAGGATATCAATCACATGCTATGTACTTAAAGTGTTCTCGCTAAAGACCATGGGTATGTGTATATAAGTGCATGAGGGAGCTAAGTATAGCACATGAAACTTCTCAAAACTCAACATCACCAAGCATTAACAGGAGGATCTAAAGCCATGAAGGTCTGGGAAATATTTGCTGTGTTGCTGCTGGCTGCAATATGCAGTGTAAGGGGCCAGCAAGGTCTCTCCGAGGAAGAGATAGAGGAGATTCTGAATGCTCACAATTACTACCGCAGCATTGTGGATCCTATAGCTTCCAACATGCTCAAACTTGTAAGACACTCTTCTATATATTATGTTAGATATATCTTAAAATTGCACATGAATTTGCCTAATTCATTGATAGGCTTGGGATACCAACATGGCTTACAATGCTGAATTCTGGGCTGGCAACTGCAGATATGAGTATAACGAGGACCGCCATGATCAGTCCACTGAATATGACTATATTGGTCAGAATATCGTAGCCACAGATGAACAGTCAGTCAACTACACTCTGCTCATGGGGGAGTGGTTCAACCAGAGGTCAAGGTATAACTATTACACTGGTGGTTGCCGGGATGAGGATGGAGAAGAGAGAGAAGACCTAGAGGGCTGTGAGGGGTACTCTCAGGTACATACAACCACCATAGTATAGGAAAATCCCTAGACATGTGCTCATCCATCAGATTATAGTGTACTGCTCAATGTGGGTACTACGTGTTTGGAATTGTATGCTTGCTGCTGAGAATTCTATGTATATGTTGATTGCAGTTGGTGTGGGCATCAACAGAAGTGGTGGGTTGTGGATTGAGGAGGTGTGCAGAGATGGAAGGAGAATGGAACGATGATGATGACGACGATGATGACAACGATGATCAGAATCAGAACATCCTCTTTATGGTGTGCAACTATGGCCCTGGGTAAGTGAAACACACCAATGACTCTCTTGTAATTGTCACTATATACACTGCTTCAACAAGGCTTTTAGTGTAGCTGTTTTGTTCCATTAGTACTAGTGTTGATGTAGTTACCTAATTACCTTCAGGTTCATATGTAGCTAAGTGATTCCAACACTCATTTTATTAGTGGCAACTTTGAAGGAGAAAAACCATACAGAAGTGGTAGTGCTTCTTGCACTGGTTGCCCCAGTGACCGCCCCTACTGCGTCAACAACTTATGCTCTTGTGAGTTGAAAACACTGCAGTAGTCTAACATAACAGTCGTCCTGGCTTGAAATACTGATACTGATCTATGCAACTGTGAACAGAACTGTATGTTTCCTTTTCCAGTTGAATCAGGAGCAAGGACAACTACAGTAGCTTCACTACTAGCCCTTGTGATGATGGCAGTTGCTGGTGTACTAATGCACTGATAGCCAGCTATAACTGTGTATATTATCACAGTGACAGTAGTTGTACTATACACTTGTGTAAATGTGTTGCCCTACATGTATTACTTATGATGTAACCTATAGATCTACAATGCGTTCCTCTATACAAGAGGTAGCAATACGTACATCTGTTGAGATGCATATAAGCTACTTCCTAGCCGTATATGTCAGCCCAAGCTGCGTAGACGATTTGGGGGTTGGGCTGGAACTCACGTGATCTACAGGCAGAGAAGTAGAGACGATATGTCCACACCGCTGCCGTTTGCTTTATTGGGCTCGTTGGGGGTCCTGCTACTTCCCTCTTTGCTGGCTGAAGCTGTCGGGCCCAATATTTTGTTTATTCTAGCTGACGACATGGGACAATGGGCCGCAAGGTTTGTTACATAGGTCCTTGTTTGCGTACTGTGCCCGTGTGGAGAAATGCATGACTCCTTAAAATCCCACACCACTTACTCTTGAAGGCGAGACTCAGTCAGATTGTGGACACTTGTTCCACTGTGCTCTAAACCTGGAATGAATGCTAGAGTACATGTATTTGGCCACTGAACTAGTGATATTGTAGTACCTAGACTATTGTCTTGTCTAATGATTTCTGCTACATAGGACATATGGCAATCCTGAAATATTTACCCCCAACATTGACAAGCTGGCAGAAGAAGGACTCAAGTTCAACCAAGCATTCTGCAACACTCCCGTATGCTCTGCAAGCCGAACTTCATACTTTACTGGTCGTCTCCCTAGCCAACACAGTGTCCATGACTGGATAGCAGGAGGTAACGGATGCACCGACGAGGGGATATTCTACACACGCTATGAGACCACATACACAGATGTCTTAGCTATGAATAATTACACGTGTGGTATTAGTGGAAAGTATCATCTGGGTGACCAACAGGAGGTACAGCACTCGTTCTCCCACTGGTTTGTGCACCAGAGGGGAGGAGGGGACTACAATAATCCTCCCATGGTCAAGGACCTGCAGTGTGTCAATATAGCAGGTTATGTTACTGATATTATCACAACTGATGCCATAGATTTTTTGAATGCGTATGTAAAGAGTGGTGTCAAGGACCCGTTTTATCTGTCAGTACACTATACCTCGCCACACTCACCCTATGTTGGCGAAGATGGTACAGCGGAAAGCATGCACCCACCTGAGATTGTCCGACTCTATGATAATGCTTCATTTGTCTCCTGTCCACAAGAGCCAATGAGCCCCTATGCCGGACGTGGTTGGGATGCTGGTTCCCTGACTGAGGAGTGTCTCGGCAACAGGGAGTGCCTCAAGGGATACTATGCAGCAGTAACTGCAATGGATCTCAACATTGGACGGCTCCTGGACACCCTAAAGATGAATGCTCTCGACAGTACTACGCTGGTTGTGTTTGCTAGTGACCATGGGTTTAATGCTGGGCATCATGGGCTGTGGGGCAAAGGCAATGCTGCCTATCCCATCAACATGTTTGATACATCTCTGAAGATCCCTATGATATGGCGCCACTTGGGAGTGATTAAGCCTGGAGAGGAGGAGTCTATTGTACAGGTGGTAGACGTAGCACCCACCCTACTGGATTATGCAGGTAATATCACCTTTTCAAAAGACTCTAATCTCCCCGGGAAGAGTTTCATCGATCTGCTGCTTGATCCGACGACAAGAAATTCGAGAAAAGAGCGAACCATCTTTGGAGAGTATGGGCAGACGCGCTATGCCCGAGTGAACGCCTCCATGAAGTACATCACGCGGTTCACAGGCCACACTGAACTCTATGACTTACTTTCAGATGCAAATGAGGCCACGAATCTCATCAAACCGTTCTCACCCACGGCCATGAATTATGATGCAGAGGTAAACATGTTTGATCGAGCTCTGAGGCAGTATTTTTCATTTTATGAAGACCCGTATGTCAGTGGATGGGATAAGAGTGTGACTGGCCTGGGTCAGCTCAGAGCCTTGTACTATAACCACTCTGGATGGCCCAATGATCCTCCTTTTGTCAAGTTGCAAAGACAAGGATACTAAGCAGCATGATACGATATACATGGCAAATACATGTTATGTGATTTTTAATATTGATCATGCTTTCTACATGCTGCAAGCCACTCTTGCGTGTTAGCCATTCCAGCGACTTATTTCAGAACCGTTCCAGTCTCAGTTCGGGTCTAGGCAGTCTCGTTCCAAGACCACAGTAAGATTGCTATTGGACGGGGGCGGAGTCCGATCTACAGGAAAGGCAAAGCCGTACCCAAACTTCATTGATTGCAGAAAAGTACAAGTGCGAATATGACAGAGGTCTCGACAGCAGGTAGCGAGTCTGTGACAGACAAGGTTGTGTTGGTGGGTGACGTAGGTGTCGGAAAGACAAGCATCTTTCTCAGATTCAAGACAGGCAAGTTCCAGGAATCCACGCCATCTCACAACCCCAGGGATGGAGAGTGGAAAAGAGAATGGCAGGTGGCAGGCTCCAACGTATCGGTGGGTACTTCGGTATTATAGACATATTACTGCCGTTGCGTGCAGCACTTCGGCCTCAGTGAGTGTGTTCATGTCTTGCTAGTTGTGCACCAGCTTTGCTCGAAACATGCAACATGCACTTGTACGTACACACGTATGTGTACGTGTGTGCCTTTGCGTTGCAGCACTTCGGGTACCCACAAACCACCACAGCCATTTGTCATTGACCCGGTGCACAATAATCTGCTACTTTCAGCCTACTAGTATATGTACTACGTGGGTATCTCCACTTTTCTAGTGATAAGCATGATCAATCAAGCTCTAAAAATTACAATTGTTTAGTTGGATAGTGTTACTCTGTACTCTAGTAATAATCATATTCACCTTTCAAACTCCAGTTTTTGTCCTGTGGTGTTTACTGTTTGTTCAAGAAACTATGTATGCCTATAGTACTACCATTCAGTTTGGGGCCATAAAATGGAAAGTAATCAAACTGAAAGTTAAAAATATTCTTAAGTGAATAACAAACACACATTGATTGAATAATCATTTGTTGGGTATAGGGAACAAGGATTCCTGAACTTTCAATGTATGTTATATACGGCTACATGTGTATGTAGGAGAGCATTGGGAATCACACAGTACGGTAGTACTGTGTATATAGGGATTGCTATGGTCTATTCCCATTGAAAACCATATATAAGGTTTTTCATCACTTTCACTTTCAGTTTGCTACCTACGGGACTTCTGTTAACATGAATGTGTAACTATACCCAGAAACTAACTGTGATTATAAAATGGTATAATTTGATGCATGAGAAAGGTGTTAAATTAACAAAAGTCTATTTTGTAAATTCTTCATCTTCTTCTTCTTCTTCTTCTTCTTCTTCTTCTTCTTCTTCTTCTTCTTCCGCTTGAAGAAGCGTAACTCACTAACGGTAACACATCTAAACATGAAACTTGGTGAAGTTATGTAGTTCCACTGGGGGTAGTGCATCGTCATGTTAAAAATGTTGTAAACAATGTACTTCTTGTAAAATAAACAAAAATAGCCTCAGGCCATGTATTATTAATGGGGGCCACACAGTCCCATATCTGCCTAATGAAAGGTCTGCTAAATATGAAATTTTTTATGATAGTATAGTTCAATACCCCAATGATCAACGTTGTGATAAAATCTCTGTAAACAATGTTAATCTTGTAATATAACAACAAATAGCCTCAGGCAAGGATTACTGTATCTCACTAACAAAAGCTCCAATAAATGTGGAAATTAATATGATGATAAAGTGTAATACACCAATGATCAACATTGTGATAAGATCTCTGTAAACAATGTAAATCTTGTAATACAACAACAAATAGCCTCAGGCAAGCATTACTGTATCTCACTAACAAAAGCTCCAGTAAATGTGTGATGGTAGAGCTTAATACCCCAAAGATTAACGTTGTGATAAAATCTCTGTAAACCATGTAAAAAATAGCCTCAGGCTAGCATTACCATATCTCACTAACAAAAGCTTCACAAAATGTGGAAATTAGTGTGATGATAAAGTGTAACACACCAATGATCAACGTTGTGATAAGATCTCTGTAAACAATGTAAATCTTGTAATACAACAACAAATAGCCTCAGGCAAGCATTTCTGTATCTCACTAACAATAGCTCCCTTAAATGTGAAAATTGGTGTGGTGGTAAAGCTTAGTACCCCAAAGATCAACAGTGTGATAAAATCTCTGTAAACCATGTAAATCTTGTACAAAATAGCCTCAGGCTAGCATTACCATATCTTACTAACAAAAGCTCTACTAAATGTGAAAATTGGTGTGATGGTAAAGCTTATTACCCCAAAGATCAACATTGTGATAAAATCTATGTAAACCATGTAAATCTTGTAAAACATAGCCTCAGGCTAGCATTACTGTATCTCACTAACAGAAGCTCTACCAAATGTGAAAATTGGTGTGATGGTAAAGCTTAATACTCCAATGATCAATGTGGTGATAAAACCTTGTAATCTTGTAAATAGTAGCCCCAGGCACTGCTTTGCAATATATCATTAACAAAAGTTCCACTAAAAGTAAAATTTGGTACAATATAATACACAAAAATTGATGTTGCAATAAAAATGTTGGATAGCCTCAGGCTACAAGCTCTATTAGCTAATATGTTAGCTACCAAGCAAGCTACAAAAATAGCAAAATGCGTGTACCAAGGTCCGGAAAAAAAATGATGGGAGACAAGTAAATAAAAAATTTAGGAAATTTGGAAGGAAATATAGGGATTGCATAAAAAGGAACGGAGACAAGATTGGGACACAGACATGTTATGATATATCGACGTACCTAAAATGTTACGTTGATATATCATAAGATGTCTGTGTCCCAATCTTGTCTCCGTTCCTTTTTATGCAATCCCTATATTTCCTTCCAAATTTCCTAAATTTTTTATTTACTTGTATAATTATGGATTAGTTGGACTGTGTTTAGAAGTAAACATCTGGAACCAGTTGCCACGTTATGCATAACAAGTACATGGTGCCAAAAGCTTGTAGCTAAATGTGTACAACTCCATCAGCTAGTGCATGAATTACTCTGCATATAATTCAAACATAGCCCTGCAATATGAGTTTTCAATATGTATATATGCATGTACTATAGTAGCAATTTTAGCATAGAAGAGCTGCACTGAAGAGCTTAGTTAGTATAAAGTCACTTATGCAAAGCATGATGTCATGCTAGTACTAAAAACATAACACGATGACTGTTCTTCTTGTACAGATGACTCTGTATGACACAGCAGGGATTGAACGGCACATGAGTACCATCCCTCCAACCTACTTCCGGTGGTCCAAGGTAGTGATGCTAGTCTACAGCATCGACGACTCCGATACATTTGACTCTCTCACTGGCTGGAGTGAGAATGCTGTCTCAGCTCGCGTAGGTGGAGAAACACTCTTTGTATTAGTTGGGAACAAGTCAGACATGGGAACTGATAGGCAAGTCGAGAAGAGCCGTGCTCTGCAGTATGCAAGCAACATTGATATTGAAGATAGTATGGTATTTGAAGTTTCCGCATTATCAGGTGATGGATTTGAGAGTATGTTTAATGCTATTGCACTCAAAATGGGTCCTGTAGCACAGCAAACTGTAAACCATGATGAGCAGATCATCACAGTAGGAACACAGGGTGGACAGAGAAGTGGGAAACCAAAGTGTTGTTAGTTTCCTTATACACACATATTGAAATGCTTCTCTTACTGTATATGATATTTTTAACTGATATGTACAAGTGACAACACTGATCGATGTGTACAATGTAGTAATTTGAGAAATGTATGATCTTTGTGCAGTAAATATTATTGTGAACAAGCTCCTCACTTGTCTCTCATACTAGTGCAGCCACTGTGGATGTATGTGTATAGCACATGCAGTCATGGATATATTAGTGAGTCATCAGTCACTATAGAGTATAGTGAACAGCTCCTGAGACTAGAAGCTCTTGGTGCCAGCGCTCAGTCTCCAGTATTTCAGTTTCAGGTCTTATTCTGACCTCAAAGTTAGTTTTGGTCATCAGGAAATTAGGGTTGAACTGCAGGAAAGAGAAAGATAGACTCAGACATGCACGCATAGAGCAATTGTGGTAGGCTAGGTTATGGATAGATTACTGAGACACAGATACCCCAACTCTCTGTGTTCTCAGTATGACAATTTCAGTTGTTTTGCATATAAATATTTTAGTGGATAAAATGCTCCAAGCCTCCAGAGTTAGCTTGGTGCAGTAAATGTAACAGCCAATTGCAACACTTCACTGATGACGTTGTTCCCCACTATATACCCATCCACGGTCCAACTAGTACTTCTACCAGTGGATCATCCAGAAAACGCTGGTGCTCCCTTTAAATGCTGCTCTTAGTTTGTGGTGAAACAATAGAGAATGCTGTCGTCTTCATTGAGTTCGAAGTCCTCATCAGTAGATTTCTTTTTAGGGGCCCTTTGCAGCAGAGCCCTCCTCATCACTAGAGTTCACATCAGGAATATAGAAATACAGTGCAATCCTGGATCTATAAAGGATACCTATGACTAATGACTATGAGAGCTCTATAGGGACAGAAAAGGAAGCAGATGTTAAAATAAATGAAGGAATAAATTAATATAATGTCTAGGGTCTTCTTAGTAGCAACATCACATAGAGCTAAACACAAGATTGGAGGTAACACGAGGTTGGGCCTAGGGAGAGAGGGTAACACATGCAAGATTGGGCCTAGCGAGGAAGGTAGACAAATTTAATAAGAGGTATATATATATATATATTTCTTTGGCTTCATAACAGTGTATTTTCCGTACACAAGATGGTGCGTATACGCATGCACAAAATACAAGTGCGGGGCCTGGAGAAGGCGTGGCTCCGCTGCTGCATACTCCTCCCGCAAAATCGTTGGCATACCTTGATAGATTGGCAACATGAAGTTCGCAGATTATTACTAGCTTTCGATCATGTCAGTGCGAGTTGGCGCGTCACCTCCCGAGGACAAGGTGGTGCTGGTGGGGAGTCCGGGCGTAGGCAAGTCAACTATTTTTCAGTTTTTTAAAACTGGCAAGTTTGTGCCAGCAAGCCAGCTCAACCACCACGGTAAGGCTGATCATCCCAAGCAGTGGACAGCTTCTGAAACCAAAGTATCAGTAAGTCAAGAACATAAAAGTGAGCACACCCTATGATAGCTGGTGAATTTTCTGCAGATGACGCTGTATGACACTGCTGGTGTAGAGAGGCACACACAGACAATGCTACCAACCTACTTTCGTAGGTCCAAAGCTATCATCTTGGTCTATAGCATCAACAATGAAGAATCTTTTGGTGACATTGGTAGCAACTGGTTGGAGAACTCTACACATGCTGATGGAGAAGTCCATCTTGTGCTGGTGGGAAATAAGGTGGACCTGGAGAGAAAACGTTCAGTATCACATGATAGAGCTTTGCAATATGCATTAATAAATGGGATTGATCAAGACATGGTGTTTGAAATCTCTGCCAAGACAGGTGTGGGTATTAAGGAGATGTTTGATGCCGTGGCTCTCTCGATTGCCCCTGCCAAGCGCCCAGAGCCAGTGAAAGAGAAGCCTATTAAGAGAGAGTGCTCCTCTTGCTGAGATTCATACATGAAGATATTTTGTGTGCCTTACATGTGTATCATGCCAAGTTGTACATGCATTGTGTCTGTTATCCAATACTATGGCATCCGGATTGTGGCTATAGCTGCAGAGTAGTACTATAGTGATGAATATGTAGTGCCGTGGCATACGTTAGCTGTAGGTTGGGGGCGCGTACTCAGTCGCGCTGGCCAAAAATGGATTTGTTCCCATCATTGGACTCCGGTCTTCCCCGGGACAAGGTCGTCCTCGTGGGAAATCCGGGGGTAGGTAAGACAACCATCTTCCAGCGGTTCAAAACGGGCAAGTTTCTGCGAAAGGAAGAGCTGTCGCATCACGACAAGGAGGGCCAGGAGTGCTATAAAGTGTGGACCGTGGGGGACAGACAAGTGACTGTGAGTTGCAACCAATTGGGCCTCTTTAGGGCCTTTGTATATGTTAGCAGTTACTCTAAATCATAAACACTACAGATGACACTGTTTGATACTGCTGGTGTGGAGAGGTATACCCAAACCATCCCACCAACCTACTATCGTAAGGCAAAAGTTGTGATACTGGTCTACAGTGTGGATAACAGCGACTCGTTCAATGCCATCAGTAGTAACTGGGTAGACATTCCATCCAGTGCCGAGGACACTCACTTAACTGTAATAGTGGGGAATAAGTGTGATCTCAACGAGGATGAAGAGGCTGAGCAGTTTGTACCAAGACGGAGAGCACAGACACTAGCCAGCAATCATGAGATCGACCAAAGCCTAGTGTTTGAAATTTCCGCACTGACAGGGAAGGGATTTCAAGAGCTGTTTGATAGAGTAGCTGTTATGATGCAACCCGAAACTCCATCCACAACTGCAGGCTCCAATCAAGAAGATACTTCCACAAGACGGCGAGGTCAATGTGGCTGCTAGTTATATGGTTATATAATAAGACCCCATTTTACAATCTCACAAGGCTCACAAGCAGCATAATTTATTTTAGATATCTGCATATTTGACATTAAACATTGTGAAAACATAGTCATATTGCAAAAAAGGATGCTACACAATACACACACACACATGGTTACTACATGTCAATGATGTGGTAGTTTCTGCAGTCAAGGGGTAGTTTCTGATGGGTGTGGGGCAATAGCAGGAGGCAGAGTCTCTCCACATTTTCCCTTGAACTGAAACCTGTATCCATTACACAAAGCACCTTTCTTTGAAACAAGACTTTCATGTTGACATACTCACTTCTTGTAACATGAATGCTTTTGTAATGGCGTGACTGCACTTTGTTTACACAGCATATTACAAACCACTACGGTACACATCCTGTGCTCACATCAGTTGTCCTGTAACGGGGGTTTCCTCCAGGTTGAACTCTGCCACTGGCACACCTCGTGCTGCCAGCATGGGGGCAAACCCTGCAGCTGGGTACACCACTGACGAGGTTCCCACCTGAAATGGTCAGAGGAAGTAGAGGGAATAGGTTTACAAAACAGAAAGAAGTATATTTTTAAAAAAAAGGATGTATATAGATAAGCATGAATGATAACTCAGATCCCTAATATGACGCTGCTTATAGCACCAATGCTATGGTACATTTAACCCTGCAGACATTATTGAGCTGTATATGCAACCATATTCTAAATAGGGGATCGTGTGAGAGTTGCAAGCAATACTATTTTTTCCCTCCACTCAAAACTCAGATATCTTACCAGAAGGCAGAGATCACACTCTTTCAGGAGTTTTTGTACTCTATCCATTACATGTGTTTCCAGAGGTTCACCAAACCACACCACGTGAGGCCTTAACAGACCTCCACACTGAGTGCAGCTAGAAAACAGAGAGAGGGAAGAGAGAAAGGGAAGGTGGAGAGATGGAGGGAGGGAGGGATAAGGGAAGGGAAGGGAGGGAGAAAAGGAAGGATGGATAAAGGAAGGGAAGGGAGGGAGAAAGGGAGGGAGGGGATAAAGGAAGGGAAGGGAGGGAGAAAGGGAGGGAGGGGATAAAGGAAGGGAAGGGAGGGAGAAAGGGAGGGAGAGAACAATAGAAGAGATGGGATGAAATATGTAGCAGTGAGTGTCTATCAATCTCACCTGGGGAGTTCAGAAATTGGAATTCCTGCATCTTGTGCATCTGGATCAGGAGCCCTGTTTAACATGTACATTATCTTCACACATGCCTAACACTACCAGAGCAAATGCTTGAGTGCACCCCTTAGTGTTATTGCTAGTATACATAGTGTGGATGTGTAGGATAAATAAACAGTACCACATTGCTCACCCTCTGTCCTTGAGTGCAGGGCATATTGGACTTTCACGATTCTCCAATATTTGACTGCACTTGGTACAGCGTGTGTGAAACAACGAACCTAAATGCATTCACTGGGACTCAAGAATGGTCTCAATGAAAGTATACATTGGAGGTACAAGGATATGACTGACCATGTAATTCTATGACATCTTCAGAGCCAGCTCGATGGTGCAGCCCATCAATGTTCTGGGTTACCACAGTCACCTTCCTACCTTGAGGCTTTAGTCTCACTGCCAGCTCTGCCAGAGCCTAATGTACAGGATATTGTATGTATTATCTAATACTCATATTTTGCATGCATTACATAGGCTATACATTGACCATGCACTTTCATCTGGATACACTACAGTCACCTTATGAGCAGGGTTGGGGTTTTTTGTGCCCATGACCTCTCTACGGTAGTGGTAGAACTCCCAGACTAGAGAGGGGTTGTCTGCAAATGCCTCTGGAGTGGCTAGCTGAGTGGCCTGATAGGTCCTCCAGTACCCTCCAGCCCCTCTGTACGTACCATCACATCATCTATTGAATGCACACTACTCACTACTATTCACCTGAACGTTGGTACTCCACTCTCCGCGCTGGTTCCAGCACCAGAGAGAGCCACAATGTTCCGTGCTTTAGCAAACAACTCTCGAAACGCCTGCATGTCAGTAGAAGGCCCCTCCGTATTGGTACGAGCCGACCCAAAGATGCTTGCCAGAGCCCAAGCCATACCCCGCACCACACCCTCTCAACGTGAGGGCGTGGCCACTCATGATGTGATGCTAAATTTAGATATGACGTAATAAAGTCACGCGGTTGTCATTTGATATAGCAACCCTTTGAAGTCAGGAACGAGTCATTTGTGTACATATAGGCTTGTATTGATAGTCGTAGTGTTGTTCAGTGATAATGGCTGCTGCTCTGGCAAGGATCTTTGGGTCGGGAAAGAAGGGCGAACCTCCGACGCCCCAGCAGGCTATCCAGAAGCTGAGGGAGACGGAGGAGATGCTAAGTAAAAAGACTGAATTCCTAGAGAAGAAGATAGACAAGGAGATGCAGACGGTGAAGAAGAATGGCATGAAAAACAAGCGAGGTGAACCTCGGTTGGGCGTGGTCAATGGCATAAACGTATTGTGTGTACTTTAGAGACCTACTTTACTGGTCAACCCACCCCACCCATCACTTCCATAGACAATATAGCCCCCCCTCCACCTCCAGTTATGCATACCAATTACTCATCTCCTCAGTGGAACCTCTCTAATCCAGACACTCATGGAAGAGTCCTGGATTAGTGAAGTGTCCTTATTTCAGGATGTCCTGATTAGAGTGGACTGCAACTATCCACAACAAAGCTATGCCGTTGTGTCGGTTTCTACCTGTGTGTGTATGCGAACCCCATTTTCATTTCCTCTATCTTTTCAGCGGCTCTGAATGCCCTAAAGAGAAAGAAGCGTCTTGAGAAGCAGCTGCAGCAGATAGACGGGACTCTATCCACCATTGAGTTTCAGAGAGAGGCACTGGAGAATGCACAGACCAACACAGAGGTCCTCAAAAACATGAGCTATGCTGCCAAGGCACTAAAGGCTGCACATCAGCACCTGTGAGTGTGTTGTCTGTTTAGGAACCTTTAATTTTACTTCGGAATAGCCCCCTCTAATGACGAAACATGAACACATGTTTGTAAGCATGGATTCACTGTTTGTGACTGATCACAGTTCTTCCCTTCCTCTACTCCACTCCCCAGAGATGTGGATGATGTGCATGATATGATGGACGACATATCGGAACAGAACGAGATAGCAGAAGAGATTAGTAGTGCACTCTCGGCTCCCATTGGGTTCAACCAGGAACTTGATGATGTGAGCCCTTGTACATATACATTGTACATGTCAGGTTTTTTTAGGGGGGGCAATTTGCCCCCCCCCCCCCCCTGAAAGTGGCTTTGTCCCCCCTGAGATGAATTCAAAAAATAATTATATTTCCAAGATACCCCCCCTCAATTTTAGGAAGTCCTGAGCTCCCCCCCTGAAATTTTTTTCTAGAAAAATCCCTGCATGTATGTACATGAACCACATATTGCCACCATCACCACCACCACCACCACATCTTTACTGTGAGATGGGGCTACATGTGTGTATATAGTGATACTCTCTATGCCGGTGACCATATTGTGAAGTTGCCTCTCTGTGGCCCATTCTTGTATTGTGTGTTGTCTCTGCCATGTGCCTTAGCTGTAGCCTATACTGCCATTCATTCTTTTGTACATGTGTCCTATTAGCACATGTGAATATAAGGACAATACTAGGCATTCTCTGTATGCCTTTCTATTACATGTACATATGTATGTATGTACCCATGAAGTGTAGCAGGGTCACCTTCCCTCCACAGGATGACCTGCTGGCTGAGTTGGAGGAACTGGAGCAGGAAGAGCTTGAAGGTCAGCTGCTGGATGTGGAGACTCCCTCACAGCCACTCGAAGATCCCTCAGAGCAACTACCAGAAGTCCGTAAGTATCCCCGACAGCCTAACCACTAGCTTCCAGTGTTACGACCACATTAATCAACCAGTAAGAAACCTCTCCATTTGGGACACCTCAATAGACAATACCAGCAAGGGTAAAAACACCTTTTATATGTACCTTTCAATATACGTCTTACATGTACATGTACTTAGGGCCACTTACTGTCCCACGTGTTCAGATCAGAGTGCCTTACCATATACATATGCGTGTACATGTACATGGTTGAGGCTACTATAATACATTGTTTGTATGTCTGTCATACTTTAGCACATACATGTATGCACACAAATTACATACATGTAAACTAGCTATAGATTTACAACACAAGATGTAACTATATATTCCATATTGGCATTTTGACTGCCATACACATGCTAATCATTAACGCTCTGAAACTTCCACAAAGAATTGCCTCCATGTATTTTTTTATCCAGCCACTCATGTGCCAGCATCCAGAAAGAAGGTTGCTGATGATGACGATGACTTGAGGGAATTGGCAGCTTGGGCCACATCATAATGACATCATCGTGATGTAATGTTTGAACATTACATAGTCTATTATTGTTCGTTCAACTATTTGTGCTCGTTACATGATTGTAGTGTCAGTCTGAAGCAAGCATTCTTTTTTTAAATTATGGTAATGTATGTACTTGACTAGTTATTAAAACACAAGTGGGCAATTTATACTAGCTAGTATCCTGCATTGTGTGAAAAAATGTACTATACTCCCACTCCAGCAAGTATTCAGCAGTTGATGAGGACTAAAACCTGTAATGCTGTAGACATTATGTCATGTGTGCACATTTTCACCTTTGACAAGTATCACAGTAAAGTATATACAAAACCTGAAACAGACGGAGTCTATGTACAACAGGTAATAATTTCATTCCCTGATCACTCTACATCTGACAATCTACAACTGAAATGAGACTAGTTCTCTGCCACCGTTGTATGTGATAGTCAATGTGTCCCTCCAGTCTCGCTCCTACTTTGATGTTCTGTAAATTGTACACGCCTGCCTTGGCAAAGTTAGCAAATACCCTAACAGTTTGCAGTGAGTTGGCCTCGAGGGAGATGTGTCTTTGACAAGTCGCTCCTGTCCATATCACACTAGACTCTGGAACCAACTGTTTGGAACTGTGATGGGATAGACAAGTGATATATCTGAATGGGCCACCTGCTGGGGGATGTCACACTTTGCCACAGGGAAAATTCCCAGTTATGACAATCCAGACTATAGCCCTAGCCCCAAATCTATGGGGGGAGGGGGGGAGGGGTTCCCTGTTGTTATAACCAAGGACTGGGTTGTGGCAAAGTATAAGCTGCCTCCATAGCTCAGTTGGTAAGAGTGTCGCCTAGAAAGCCGACAGTCGTGGGTTCAAGTCCCACCCGAGGCAGCTAATTTTTCTTTGAAAATAACTGCCTTTGGCGAGTTGTGTTGCACTGCTTGTCTTTCTATTGTGTTGTGCTGCCTTGCCTAAGCATCTCATGGATGATTAAGTCATGTATAAGTGCATGTTGAACAGCGACGAGGTGTCGTTCTTACCACTTGATCCAACAGGACATTTGTATGAACAAGTGATTAGATCACAGTTTTGGTTCATAACATTACCTTGCTTTTGTATCCTGTGAAATCTCTTTGGGATGTAACAGCTCCAGAACAACCTGTGCCAAAAGTGGTTCCATATTGTAACAGTGGAACCTATCTATAGACTGAACACATGCTAATCCCGTGCATGGTTAGTCCAATAGTGTAATGATGTTAGTGCTATGTGTGTGATGTCTCATGCTCTATATGTACATGTACATGGCTGACCTGTACATTACAGTGGCAGCAGTTCTGCAGTGTGATCACTACAGGGACTTGACAGTAAGCCATGGTCGAGAAGTTGTGTGCGAGGGAGGCAGGGTGTTCTAGGTAGTGCTTCACCAGGTCGTAGGGGGAGTGGGAGGGAGACAGGGAGCTGGGAGAGGGCTGCTAGGAGGCAGGAGGAGACATACATGTACATGTAATAGCAACACATGCCTGTTGATGTACATGTCTGGCCCCACCAGATACGTTTTTTTCATGTACAATAATAGAAGCTGGCATAGCAAGTAGTGAGGACCTGACAATCAGTATAAATGTACAATCCACTTGTAAAGTATGAACATACCTCTTTGAGTAGAGTCATAGATTGTGGTAGACGAACAGGAGTAGTGTGATGGCCATAGGAATACAGGACGTCGGTACCTTGAGAAACTAATGCCTGAGTGGAGAGAGAAGTCACCTCTATGACTGAAGAGGCTGACTGAGGAGGAACAAGCTGTAAGACTTGCCTGCCAAAATACCACCAGCAGAATGTCGCTGTGTTCTTCGGCTCTCTCTCCTCTCCCCCTCCACTTCTCCCTGTCCCCCCACCCCACCCCCACCTCCTCCCCCTCCCCCCTCCCCACCAGCTCCCCGTACCCCTCACTAGCACACAGCAGGTTCAGTGCAGGGAACTCTGTGCTGGGAATCTGAGGAGCCACCAATTGCACAATGGACCAATACATAAAAAGAGTAGGTGAAAACAAAGAAGTTCAAGACCAAGAACCTAGTGATATTTTATACTTGATGAACAGGAACAGACTATCTAGTCATACAGCTGGAAAATAAACATTATCTGCTTAAGTATCATATGTGCTTTTGCTGACAGCACTTGTGCATGATGACAGAGTATCAACACAATAGATTATTCCGTATTTGGTGACAGAATGTATATATATACCATGATATATGTTCCAGCAGTATGACTTAGGTGCCCAATTAATGCTCACCGTAGTTGGGCCAAAAGGAACATCCGAGAAACGCAAACTGTCGGTAGAGGTAGACGAGGGAGAGGGAGAGAGAGAGTGGTAAGACGCTTTGAGAGGGATGATACCAGCTTCATTGGGAGAAAGACTCACAACACCTGTCATGAGATAACACAAAAGAGAGGACATTTGACGATGAAAGAACACAATCTGTACCTCTTACCTTGGAGATCATCCATACGTTGGATGGTCCATCTGTGGCTAAGACATGACACCTGTGTTATCCTCATCTCCACCGCATGCTAAAGGTGCATGTGTATGTGAGAGAGAAGGTATTAACACTATTTAAGCCGCAGGGATTACCTGCAATATGTACAATATACCTGACATTTATTCTCAGCCTCCAGTGTCACTAATAGTTGGTTGAGATCAAACCTGGTGGACAGAGAGATACATTCACAGCACGAGATTGGTTGCATGACCACTGTACCTGTCTGTGTGTGTGGTGGTGGGTGATTGTGTGGGCGTGGCAGAGGTCTTCAGAACAAGGCTCTCTCGTACACTCAAAATGTGACTGTACTGTAACACCCGGTGGCTGTGGGGGAGAGAGAGAATAGGACTTAGGTATGTCCCTATAGAGGTACATGTACATACTACAGTGCATATGTAACACATGTTCAGCATTATGCAGAACTGGAACATGCATGAATACATGAGTGTGATTCCTCACGTCATTCGAGAGTTTGAAGTGATGAGGGTGGGCTCATAATAGAGAAGTAGGTTCCAGGGGACTTCAACTTTATCAAGTGGGTCAATGGTCTGTAAGACCACACCCATTGACACACCCACACCTGGTTCCAGACGCCCCGAGGGCAGAGGGAGCTCGATACAGGGGGGAGGTTGGTGTCGCAGGGAGAGAAGGGAGGGTGGGGGCGAGGTAGGAGTGGGTGGGGCAACAGAAGAGGGGTAGACAGACTCCGATGATGTCACACTCTACATGTATGACAAATAAACACTCAGTGGATCCATCCTTAGACTATATATTGATTTCAATCTCGAGACTTACAGGATCTAACAGTAGTTGTCCTCCAGCAGATGAGGTAAGCCTGAGGCTGTTAAGGGGCACCTGTCCACAGTTGACAACCTCCACTGTCACCCTACACACCTCCCCATTCAGCACCTCACCAGGCACATCACTCAAACACACCTGCCAAACACACAAACACACCATAATACAGCTATACTGGAGACCTCATTGTGCACAATTATATGGAGTGGTGGTTATTTTGAAATTCATAAGTACAGCTACTGACCAGTGCTCTAGGCATGGGTGTGGTGACTTTCCAGTGGAGCCGGTGGTCTGGACCATACACCACTCCTCTCTTATGCTCCTTGGTACGATTTAGCCGTGGACCCTGCACACTGAACTCCACTCGGCCCTTTGGAAGAAATCACATACACGTAATTGGACACTTGAAGGATGAATCTCAAATGCAGTTTCCATATTTCTTCCCTGAAATCTGGACACCTTTCAATGGGGTACTTTCTTCCATTCTAAGGTGTCTGGACTAGGGAGTACTACTCTTTAAGGTGTGTCTACCTGTACTCCCTCTGCCAGGCTGTGCTGGTGTCTCTGGTAGAGAGTGTCTCGACTGGAGATGTTCAGACTCGG
Source organism: Theonella swinhoei (assembly GCA_963970385.1). Lineage (NCBI taxonomy): Eukaryota > Metazoa > Porifera > Demospongiae > Tetractinellida > Theonellidae > Theonella > Theonella swinhoei. Next base: position 1,045,795 of record OZ019961.1, on the reverse strand, counting down.
TAGACTGGTCTTAGAGCTGGACGGCTGTGGGGACTCCGACCCCTTCACCTGTGCCGTCTGCTCTACACAGAGGTGGTAGATAAATCCCAGCACATCCAGTTCTCCTTCACATAGAGGAGTGATCTTCAGCATCACCTGTGACATAGATAGCCAAGACTAACACCTGTGCTAATTGGTGTGGCATGCAGCAAATGGTATGTAAACAGTGCATGAGCTGCTGCACACACTTAACTGTTTGCCAAAAATGCACTGCATTCACCTACATGTACACGTAGTAGATACATTCATGCTGACATCATACAGTAGATTTTATGTATGTATCCATGTGATTCACAAAATTGTAAGTCAAGGCGGCTCAACCACAGAGCACATCCATGTATATATATGTATATGCGTGGGTAATGAGAATGTACACATACATGTAGAATACATGTGCATAGCACACTAGCCATGTAAGAAGTAGGAAGGAAAGAAAAGCAACCAAGACCGACAAGACATATAGAACCCAGACCAGACTAACAGACAACATGTAAGTGGTATACACTATCAACTGACCATCTTCTCTGACAGTGGCTGCACTACAACTTTCTCTATAACTTCCACCCTTGCCCCTTCTCCTCCCCCTGTGCCGGACGGCAGGGGGGAGTGACTCCAGGTGAGGGCTACTCTCTTCATCACCAGAGAGACCTTCAGGGGGTTCCTCATCACAATTCCAACACTCACACACTCTGCAAGTAAAGAGAGACAGTATAGGGAACACACATCCCTTATTACATGTATGTGTACACACACACACACACACACACACACACACACACACACACACACACACACACACACACACACACACACACACACACACACCATTCACTACACAGAGTGGCACGTTAGAGTTGTCAGTATTCTGATTCATCATGACTCCCGATGGCATAAAATTCTCTCTGGGGGTTCCTTGTGGCCCTCCAGCTGCAATTTCCTCCAGTTCCCTCCACTCGTCCATACTGCCTTTCATCTGAGACGGGTTAAAATCCCTGGACCCTATAATTAGTGGTTTGGGCTGGTGACTACCACTACCCCCATCGGTAAGCTGCTGTAACAGTGATTTCATTCTCTCCTTTCCAAGAGGCCTCACTGTTTCATCACTTTCTCTCTCTTCTTCTAAAGCACTATCATATCTTGTCAGTAGTGTCTGCAGTTGCTGCAGACCAATACCAGTTTGGAATACGACCCTCGTTAACGAGGCATTAACGAAGGGGATTGGGAGGAGTGGTACACTCTGGACTCTGTCAGCAGAGGTCGCGGAGGTCATTCCCTCTCCAAACTTCACTTGCTGCCCAGAGCAATAGTCAGTGTCATTCAGTAACAGCTGCACAGGATGCAGACCACAAATATACATGTACATATATTATTGTATATACACATGTATATACATGTACATGTACTAGCACACATTCCTAACATGCAACAGCTGAGCTGCCTCGGTAGCTTAGTTTAGTAAGAGCGTTGCCTAAAAAGCGTCGTGGGTTTAAATCCCATCTGAGGCAGCCAATTTTTCTTTCTACATGTGAGACAGAAATACACACCCAACCTCTGTCTCAGGGCATGTAGGTTCCAACTCACACACACCCAACAGTTTGAAGTCTGATGTTGTAAGTTACTGAGGCAGCTCATCTGAATAAACATGTGCTTTGCCCAGTGCAGTACCTTGTGAACATAAATGTACTCTCTGAGGTTTAGCAGCTGTTGTGGGGCCGACTGGACACTGTCATGATCCAGGAGGTGCTCGAAGGCAAGTCGGGCATCACGTAATCGCTGTAGTGAGTAGCAGTGGCGTGCCAAACTGAAGTGGACGTAATCCTGTAGGGAATGGACAGAACAGTTTCAGATACACTAACACGCAGTAGATATACACACTACATTGTTCACATAGGAATTGTAGTATTAGTGTGCACAATAGAAATGGATGTACGTATACATTGTGCTAAGGGTACGATGGACACACAACATACACTATAATATGTACACGACCTAACTAAGTGTAAATCTCACACTGAGGTCATATACATTTAGTTGCTCTGTACAAGAGATGCAAGGTTTGTAGATCACGTGTGTCTGTCCTTACCTCAGCGAGAGCCCAGCCCTTGCCTCGATACACCTCCAGAGCCTGGGTGTATACTCTGGCACTGTGCACACGCTGTGGGAGAGAGGATCATTCACTATGGCACATGTACATGCACAAGTGTCTTGTTGATGAGGTGTCCAGATGTCAGGGGAGATCCCTCTAATAGACTTCAATCAATAAGCAGAACCCAAACACCATGTATACATGTACCAATACTTCAAATTTATGCACATATGCATGAATGAAAGTGTGTACAAATATATGGTTATATTGAGAGGCTAGCCTGTCCAGACTTGGAGTAGCGATGGCCTGCCAGTATCAGATGAAGGGCATACTTGCGGGCCATGGGAGGATGGATACGCAGGAAGGCGTGGGCTGCCTGCTCCAGACACACAGCACTGTGTAGGTCAGACTCCTGTACAGAGGATAAGCACCATGGAAAGTGAATGGAGGAAAGGTACAAATGTACACATATGTTTAGTTACATCACATCTCACCTCAGATGTCATCTTGATGAAGATCTGGGTGAGCTCTCTGTACAGGCCTCTCTCCTTGAGCACTTCACACAGAAGGATGGAACACCTCAGGGCACTCACTGGAGCCCTGCCACAAGGAAGGAGGCAGAATGTGGCAATAGTTGAAGCAACACACACATATACATGTACATGGAAATACATGTGCATAACACACTAGCTATATTAGAAGTACGAAGGAAACAAGGCATACATGTATAACACAGAGACAAGATATACAGTTAAATAATCAAGGAACAGCTGGATGCCTAGCTTTTAGAACTGCGATGGTGGTTTTACCACTAAGCAACTCTGCCCACACATGCACATGTTACATTACAGTGTACATTCATGTGTAGGATGCCTTGTATACGTTTCACATCCACCAAAGGCACTAGTTCCCATTCATGACAGTTGTGGAGAAATACACGCATATTATTTGTCCTCACTTGCAGGAAAGGGTGAACATACTAATGGCCTCCTCGAAGAAGGGGATAATTTCTCGTCGAGTGGATGACAACATGTACGCAGTAATGGCACACATTTCCTAATAAGAAGGTAGATTTGAGCAACCTTCTAATTATACATAAAATGGATAAGTACACAGAGGAGTGTGCTTAAGAAGAGGAATTTACAACATAACTTTTCACTCACTCAGTACATAGAGGCTAAAGATTGTGGGCAAAATGACCAATAAAAATATTTAAGGGGGGGCAAGTGTAAACTTCTAATTTTAAGACAATTCCTAGCCCCCCTAGCCCCCTTCCCTGAAATAGGCTGTTACTGACCAGTGCCTTGGCATAATGCATGGGAGAAGAGCTGTGAAAGTCCTTCTTGACTGCTGAGTAATTGAGGAAAGCCTGGTCATAGGACTGCAGCAAGAAGGAGAGGTCGGCAAACTGCCTCATCTGGAACTCCTGGGAGTTCGATGGATAGCTGACAAGGAGGAAGAGATATTGGAGTATGTGGATACATACATGAGTACAGTACCACGATCTACTGTAACATGATCTACTGTATGATGTTAATGAACATGCAACAACTACATTAGGTGAATTAATGAGAGCATTTTTGTCGAGGAGTCAGTGCGCACGTAAAATCATAAAACATTAAGGTACTACGTGTGGCAGTATCGAATAGAGACACACATACTAGCTGTTTATGAACTTCCTTCCACCTATATAATAGCCAACTCTGCACCTACTGCATTCATAGCACCAAGTGTGGAAAGGAAGTTCATAAACAGCTAGCATATAGAAAAATTTGCCCATTGGAATGACTAATCATGTATTTGTGTTGGTAGTCAATAGTACACAGAAGGCGTAGGAGACAATACCTTGGTTCATCTGACTGAGTGCTGTTCAGCTGTCCCCCCAGCATACCAAGGAATCTCTTGCTCATGAAGCTAATACTGCGACGCATGGAACGTCTACTGATCAACTGTGTAGAGTAACATAGCCAAAACACGCATGTACATGCACGAAAATAACACACACATACATATATATATATATAAGTAACTACATGTAGTAGGATATACTGTATTATTCATGTAAAAAATACATGTACATGAACAATCACTCAAAGAGATGCTGAGAAAGGCAAGGCAACAACAACAACACAACAGAAAGGCAAAGCAACACAACCGAAACAGTCATTTTTCAAAGAAAAATTGGCTGCCTCAGGTGGGACTTGTATAGAAAAACACGCATGTACATGTATGAAAGTAACTCACACTCACACACATGTATATACAGTAATACGTACACAGAGAGAAAGGTATTACTACAATACGAAACCATAGCTCACTCACCCATTCATTTAAGTTCTTTAACACTGCCTCCAGATGAGGAATTAATTTTTGACCTACAAACTCGGATACAAAATTTCGTACGATAGTCTCATCCTCTGCAGAAAGGTGATTACCCACAGCCTTTCCCCTCACTCCTGCTACCTTATTCCCTCCCTTCTGCACTGACGAGAGGAGAGGAGACGAGGAATGTTCGTTAGTCTCTGAAAGGGAATCATCCTCTGAGCTACTCTGTTCTAGTGTGGCTTCTTCTCTAACGTTGGGCGTGATTATCTCGTGATTACTGGGGGTGTCCTCGCTAAGTGGGTGGGTGTCTGTAGGGAGAGCAGAGAGGGAGGTGGACGAGGAGGTGGAGGGAGGAGGAGAGATGGAGGTGGTAGGGAGAAGAGGTGGAGGTGGTGAAGACGGAACATCAGAGGGAGAGGGGGAGATTGGGGAGGAGGTGACAAGGGGAGAGGAATGATTGGTAGGTGGTGACTCTTTCAAGATTTTGGCCGACTTTTTTTTCTTGCGTTTTCCAATAGAGAATTTGAAATTGGATAGGCCATCCGTCTCATCCTACAAGAAAAAAAACACTACATTCTCTCTCCACTCCATGCACAATGTATCACATGACCCACCTCCCGAGTACTATTGACTGCAGTATACTGACTGGCCACATGGCTCCATGGATTATCTCCTAGTACCACTGAGTCAGGTCTTCGAGAGTTGATGTGGAGTAAGACACAGCTTCCAGACCCATATGTAGCCTGGATCTTAGCTAGATTATCTTCCGCACTACAAATGCACAAACAGATGAATGCTTAATGAGTAGACAAGAACATTTAGTAGTCATATGTACATGTACATGTACTTCCATGTGGTAAGCACTTCCTCCCTCCCTCCCTCATCCTCTCTCACTCCCTCCCTTCCTTCCTCCCTCCCTCCCTCCCTTCCCCTTCCCCCTCCCTCCTTCCCTTCCCCTTTCTCCCTCCCTCCCTCATCCTCTCTCACTCCCTCCCTCCCCCCTCCCTCCTTCCCTTCCCCTTCCTCCCTCCCTCCTTCCCTTCCCCTTTCTCCCTCCCTGCTTCCTTCACCCTTTCTCCTACCGCCCTCATGATGAATCCACAACATACTTACCGTGCACTGTTCCCCTGCAGTACATCATGTAGCAGTATGTGGTAGTAAAACATGTGTGGTGTGAGCCATTTGGAGTTCTTGGACTGCTCCGCCTCCTTCTGCTTAGTGTAGAGACCAGCAAATGCCTCCATCACATCTGGCTCAGTGCTGCACACCACAAGTAGTACTGAAGAAGCAAGAAAGAAAATAGTTTTCAGTTGAAAGAACACAAAAGCTTGTACTCCGCAGTTTCAGAGACACTACATGTACCACAATACCTGGTATGCATGTCATTGTATCTAACACTGTGTGGTTAGAACAGAGGGCACTGGAAGCATTCTGTGATTACTATCCAACCACACATGTACATGTATGACTACGTGGAGCTCCACTGAGCCTACAGAAGTATGATGTACATGTACACTGTACTTCACCGACCAATACCTGATACGTAATGACGAATGGGTTCGCGGTCCTCCTGCCTCCGTTTTTCAAGGAAGATGTTTCTGTAGCCATCATACCATGGAGTAGAGGCTGTGGGAGTATCAATACAGTCACTACATGTATGTAAGTACAGTACTTTTATATACACGTATCTGTATACCGTTTGTGGTAACACTGCCATAGCGGACAAGTGGCTGTTTGCCCTCCAACATCCCGTTCTTTACTGCATCACTCAATATAGTCTGTAGCTTGGTGGGAGGGGTGGGCTCTAATTGGGGGTCCGAAAACCTGATACAGACATTCTTAAGAGTGTACGGGTGGCCCTGCAGGTCCTTTGATTGGACTGTGGACGAAGGGGAAATGGAGTCCAAGTGCAAATATGATACACATACACACATTCATCGTGAGTTTACTGATATGGAAGCCCTATTCATAATGGCTATATCCTTCATTACTGTCTTTGTTACATTGTATGTACACCTGCCACATCAATATGCACTAATGGTCACTAACATGTACTAGTACAAGCCTACATTCTTTACTAGTTCATACAGCCAACTAACTACATGTATATATTTATACACATGTACATGCACCTGGATGTATTACATGTATATTCACATACCACATATTCCATAGGATAAAGAAAGAGGAAACTCTTAAAAGCCAGAATATCAAATCTGACCAAGACAACATGATAGGCCCCACACAATTTGTGAACATGTGTACATGCATATGGTGTGCATTATATACAGTAACAATGTAGCTGATTTTTGCCCTAATAAACAGCGAGGAGTTGTCCATTGGGGACTGCTTACCAGGTGAACTCAAATGACAAAATGGCTCCACAAGTTCACAAAAGGTAAGTTGGTTTTTCATGCACAAGGCATCGGCACTTGTTGTGCATCGGACAGCCACTTGCAAACTGTATGACTTCTTAATAATGGCCTCTACATCGTAGAGTGACTGTGCCATGATGCAGATTGTAGGTGGGCGCCGCTTTAGGTTTCACTCATGGATTGCTGTACCCCAAGACCACCCAAAGCAAGTGTTCTCTTTGACTCTGCGTCTTGTACAACGAACAGCGGGTTCACATACAAGGGAGGGACACACGGACCGTGGAGTTAGGGATTTAGTGGGTGGCGGACGTCAGTAACCCCCAATCGAACTCCGCTGTTCTTTGTCCCTCGAGTGTCTTGGTCGGTGGCTAACACGTGACATATCATGTGATCAAACAGGACAGTTCCTCGGGCTCGGTACCGTACCATATAGCCCTGTTCCCAGACCACGTACCGTTCGATTCGGCGATCGCGCGAGCGCGCGCGAAATTACGTAATCTAACGCGCGCCGCCTGGGTTTATACCATTAACACGTGATTTATCACGTGGCGTTCTACACAACGGCCGGCCAATATAACTCCTTGAATTTTGACGCGTTGGGATCAAGTCTCCTTAGCTCCTTCATATCTCCTGCAAGACTTCAGGGTCTCTATCTGTCCAACGTGTTCGTACAGTCAGTTTGGTGTCCTAGACTCTTTCAGCGCGAGATCGGGCCCTGGTCGCAAGGCAGGAAACTGCTATGGCTACGGAAAAGAAAGCGCAGGTGCTTCAGCTCGACCCTCCCCACGAGTTAATCTTCAAAGGTAGGGCTAGCGGTTTGTATGGCTGTCTTACAGATGACCCGTGTGTTGGGGGATTCAATGAGATTGGGTTTCGAAGAGACGTGCGTATTAAAATGTTGTACTTGCTGCGTGTTGAAAACATGTACATGTATATACAAGTACTGTTTGCAGCTCTTGTATTAGAAGTTCTAGCCAGATTTTCACTTGTTATTGGTAAGTGTGTCACCTATTAAATGAGCACCCACATGATTTGATGGTCAAGAACAAAGGAGGCATTAACCGTACTCCTTTCAGTGGGAGCTGTCCACCTACATGTACGTACACTTTCACATTCAAATGTGAGAAATTTAACTGTAAGCCTATGTGGATTGCAAGGTGGCACAATAAAGCGCAGTTTGTAAGTGAGAAAGCTCAGTACTTCAATACATAGAAGTATCTAGGAGGAGAGAATTATACTCTTCCCACACATTAATCTATTGTGTGTTAACCCATTGCATGAATACAGTTATTCCATATACACATGTACATGTATGACCGTCCCCCCTGTTACGGCCCGAGGACGTGCTTCTCTGCTAAATACAGCACTGCCTTTTCATTGCTGCTTCCCAAAAGCTCTTTGTACCGTACATGTACATGTATGTGTGTTTGTTGGTGTCCATGGAACATTTTCAGTGTACATGTTTCCAGTAGGTTTATATATCTCTCATGGGCGCCCATATGTGAATCGGGGTAATCGGGGTGTATGTACACATATGTGTAGTGGGCTATGAGTCGTGTCCTGTCTTCTGGCATTTCCTCTCATCTACATTTACTTCCATACAAAATAGGTTTGTTTGCTTATGTTGTTGTCCAACTGCTGTGTCTCTGTAGGGCCGTTTAATGATGTCATCACAGCTAACCTGGTGTTGCGTAATCCCAGCTCGAAGACTGTTCTGTTTAAGGTGAAGACGACGGCTCCCAAGCAGTACTGTGTGAGACCCAACAGTGGGGTGCTGGAGCCAGACAAAGACCAGACCATTGCAGGTGTGTGTGTGTGTGTGTGTGTGTGTGTGCGTGCGTGCGTGCGTGTGCATGCGTGTGTGCTTTGTGCATGTGTGTATGCGTGTGTGTGTGTGTGTGTGTGTGTGTGTGTGTGTGTGTGTGTGTGTGTGTGTGTGTGCGCGCGTGTGCGTGCGTACGTGTGCATGCGTGTGTGCTTTGTGCGTGTGTGTGTGTGTGTGTGTGTGTGTGTGTGTGTGTGTGTGTGTGTGTGTGTGTGCATGTGTGAATGCATATACTAATCGTGTATTCCAGTGATGCTACAACCGTCCATGGATCTCTCGTCAGTGGACAAATCAAAGCACAAGTTTATGGTTCAGTCAATGTTTGCCCCACAGGAATTCACGGCCGATAACCTTGACCAATTGGTGGGTTGTCTCCTCTCATCTACATTATAATTTAACCTTATGCACATATATACCTCCGCTCGTAGTATACTTAACATGACCAATTTAAATTCCTTACTCCCTTTCATGTGTATTCTTTATATACACATAAGAATAAGAAAATTCTGCTCATTTGTTGGAAGTTACTAGGTAACCTTGTGTATCAAGTGAGAGGCGTATATTTCCATACATGCCCACTGTTTTCAACCACAAATGCCCATTCAACTCATTAGTTGCAAACCCCAGTCAGGCATGTATGACCCCATGTCTGTGCTTTGCAACTACTGTGTACATGTAATGTGTACAGTGGAAGGCAGTGTCCAAGGCGGATCTGATGGACTCCAAGCTCAAGTGTTCCTTCATTGAGGATCAAAGTGGACAGCAGGCAGATAAGCCAGCACCAGAGCCACAACCAACTGCTTCATCAGTAAGAACATCTCAATGTGTGTATACTTTGTTTGTGTTTGGGGGCACTATTTGGGAATGGATGTTATACAATCAGCTCTGAAGATAATTCACAATTGGAGGTGAAACCCCTATTTGGTTGGTGTACTATATATACTTCTCTTCAGGATGGTGTTGAAGAAGTTGCTACTGCCTCTGATGGAAACAAGGAGGATTTGTTCACCAGTGTCATTAGTGTTGTACCTCAAGATGACCATGTATGGGACAAACATTTGGTTTTGTGTTTGTGAATAACCCCTCTTCTTCCTCCTCCTGCCAGGAGCCAGTAAAACCTACAGTGAAGCCATTGGGTGAGTCATCAGGAGGGACACAGCCTACTGCAGGCTCTACACCAGCACATGTACTTACCCCTAAGGAAGTAAGTAACTTTTGTATAGTGAGACGCTGTGTGTGTGTGTTTCTGGTGGTCCACTCTGTATTTGTATCACTCATCCTCTCCTCAGACTGAAATAGAACATGCACAGCTACAGTCGGTGAGCACAATGCATGCAATTAAGTTGTTTTTGTTCACTGATCATTTCGTTTACCGCGACATAGAAAATGAGGACGTTGCAAGATAAATTAGACCAAATGTCACTGGAAAATAAGGAATTGAAGGTAACTGTAACCTATGTATACTTGGCTTAGCTCTCTTGACATCCTTCCCCTCCCCCTCCCTCACTCCCTCACATCACACAGAGTGAAACCAATAAACTGCGGCAGCGTTTCCCGACAAACCCCACAGCAACGTCGTCCACCAAGTTCCCATCAAGTCCTTCTCCCGCTCCCCCTTCCCCCCTCAATATTATTGCCATCTTGCTCATTCTAGTGGCCCTAGTGTTGGGCTACTTAGTGGGCCGCTGGCTGTAGGACTGGGAATGTAATAGGAAGAGATAGACTAACTAGCGCAAAAGAGAAGTTTAGAATTTGGATGTCCTCTCTTTGGCCGTTTTTCATTCTTTTTCTTTTCTTTTTTGTATGTATACCTACGAACGTTTCAGTATTAGAGGAGGGTTTGCAGCTCGGGTCAAAGTTCACACGCGTGCCCAGAGCTTTTGTTCTGCAATAATGCAAGTATATTTGCTGCGGAGGCGTTCTTGCTGGAAGTTGGTTGTCGGGCTTTCGCTAGCATGTTCCTTAGGTATAGTAGTCTTCACAAATGTCCTTCACGGCCACCGTAACTTGAGGCTGGTCATCACAGCTGCTGAAGGGAGTAGGGGACTATCTCGTGATGCTGCGTGGAGCAGTATGCAGGCCAGATCCGCAGAAAATATCGTCTCTTCGGTGTGGAGAAGAGATGAGGCAGTAAGTACCCAGAAAGACATCACACCAACTACATGGAGAAGAAATGAGGGAGTGAGTACCCAGAAAGACACCACACCAACTACATGGAGAAGAAATGAGGCAGGGAGTACCCAGAAAGACATCACACCAACTACATGGAGAAGAAATGAGGGAGTGAGTACCCAGAAAGACATCACACCAACTACATGGAGAAGAAATGAGGCAGTGAGTACCCAGAAAGACATCACACCAACTACATGGAGAAGAAATGAGGGAGTGAGTACCCAGAAAGACATCACACCAACTACATGGAGAAGAAATGAGGGAGTGAGTACCCAGAAAGACATCACACCAACTACATGGAGAAGAAATGAGGCAGTGAGTACCCAGAAACAAATTGCTCTGATGGGGTGGAGAAGAGATGAGATAGTAAGTACCATGAGAAATGCCACTCCCATTGAAAACACACCAATGCAAAGATCAACAAAATTGAAAGACCCCCACAGTCAGAGGCAGGTTACTGGTGACGTTAATGATGAAGTTACTGCTGTGTTACATAATTTGGTCAGATGCTTATCTGCAGCTAACTTGACTAGTTATTTCATCCAGAATGACTTGTTATCTAGGGCTAAGAGCAATGCACAACAGTTCATAGCCTCTCTCCGTAAGAGCATTCCGACAGAATTCACCAGTACCTATAGCAGCCCCTGTTGGGATATCAGACTTGATATGAAGACCTGTGGATCAGAGAATGATTTACCTTGTTCCTTTCCCTGGTTTGGCGTGGAGGGACATTTTGGGACTCAGAGCTATAAATTGTTGCTGTTTAGTGTTGACCTCCACCTATTTTCTGCATTAAAGAATCACTATCCTGTCGGCTTTTCATCTTCACTAGTTTGCTTGCCAAAGGTGTTTCTAGCTGGATTCCCCAAGTGTGGTTCTTCGTATGTATATTGCTTGCTTCAAAAGCTTGCTGGTCATAGACAGAGCCTTATAAAGGAACCACATTTCTGGGTGCCACGTGGCCCATTTGAAACTCACCGGTTTCCCCACGATGACAAAGACTTGACAATGTATCTGGTTAATTTTCAACCATCTGTAGAGGTAGAGAAAGAGTCCAGTTTTTCCCTTCCAATTGATGGCAGTCCCAATCTACTATTTCAGTGGCCACAGTATGGATTACATGAGGGAATTGTGAACTACTGCCTGGTTCCTGCTGTCCTGCCACAGGTTCTACCTGAGAGCAAGTTCATTGTGGTCATGAGGAATCCTGTGGACATGCTGTATTCTGCATTTTGGTTCTCTTGTTCAGATCGTGCCGTTGATCTCAGTCGAAATGATCAACTCCAAATGCCACACAGGTTCCACAAGAGAGCTTTGACAAAGATTAACATGTTCAAGAATTGTACTCATAGTGCACCTGTAGATAAATGCATGGACAACATATTTACCAAACTCAACAACTCTAAAAAGGATTGTGGAAGAATCCGTTTGGAAGTGGGTTTCTACTATCTCCACATTAGAAAGTGGCTGGCAGTTGTCCCTCGAAAACAGTTCCTTTTCCTCACCACAGAGGAGTTGAAATCTCCAAGAAATGTAGAAATGAAGATTTTTGATTTTTTGGACGTAGGACTGCATCTCCATCCTCAACAAGGCAATGCTCAAGACCAGAATTTTTGCAAGAACATTCAAAAAACTTATGACTACCATCACGACCCAGAACTTAAAATGAAAGATGTGACCAGAAAAATCCTCACTATGTTTTTCAAACCTTACAATAGAAAACTTGCAGCACTCCTTCATGATGACAAGTATCTGTGGGCACATGAAACATAGCTTGGGGTTTTCATATATCTACATCAAGTATGTATATTTTTATCGTGCTGTGCACAATCACGATCAGAAAGCTCATCTTGACCGGCCGTAAGGTACGGGTGCGCATGCGTAGGCGATTTACGTGAGTATAGCTATTCGCAGTATAAATACACGCTGTAGATCTACGTACGTACGTACGCACGGCCTTCTTCCCTTCCCTCCGAGAACGCTATCGCGCACTATACGATGGCAGATAATCGCAGATGTGACCCTGTGCTTCTGAAAAAATGTGGACGGCTTCTAAAAGAGCTTGAGCAGCAAATGAAAAGGAAAGCTACCCGTGAGTCGTGGACGGAGACGACGAGGAATAAGTGGATTGCCGATGTGGATGCTGCTGTGAGCAGCAAACACCTGGTAGAGTTGTACAACTTGGCGGTACAACTCGAACAGGAAATAAAAGATGATCAACAAAGTGAAGAGTGGAAAATTTGGAAGCGCAGCTATTGGATCGCCATGTACATGGGTCCCTCGTGCAATGGAGTCGCCTCGAATGGAGTTGACACTTCCCCTACCATTACTCACTTCGCTAAATGCGTCATTGACTTGGAGTGCGCTCTCTCTGACACTGAGCTGGAACCGTCTTGGAAAGAAGAGCGCCGGTCTACTTGGCTTGAAGAAGCAGAATCGCTAATCGTGCCCGTTGAAAGCGTCCTCTTCGCTCTTGACGTTCTTGATCAGATCCACAAATGCATCGATGACACGACCGTTTCTCAATGGGGACAAAATGTGGATAGTGCCTGTTCTAAGCTCACTGATTGCGCTGAAGTTCTTGATAAAGTGACGAAGGATGCGGGAATTGGAAGAGTTACTGGCGGTGCTGCATCAATTGGGGGTGGTGCGTTGATGCTCGGGGGGTTGCTTGCTGCACCGTTTACAGGTGGCCTTAGCCTTCTGGCAACGGTTGGGGGAACTGCCTTGGTAGTGGGAGGAGGCATAACGTCATTCACTTCTTCCATGGTGAAGTATGGATGGGATAGGAACAAGACTAAGGAAGGAGAAAAGCTGACAAAAACTGTGTGCCAACAAGCACATATTTTATCTAAGTGCCTAATGTATTACTGTGAAACAATGAAAGCATTTCACGAATACCTTGATACTCCTGAAGGAAAAGAAGTCATTGCCGAGCTCAAGGCCATTGAGCACAACCATTCCACTCTTACTGATATTGTTGAAGTCACAGAAATTAGTGTAAAAGGTGGAAGTAAAGCAGTATCTCTTGGGCTGGGAGGAATGAAGATTAAGGAAGCAGTGAGGATAATGAGGGTGGTGTCAATTCTTCGTCCTGGGCTTGCTGGTGGTTTTGGTAGCGAACTGGCAATGACGGTAGCTGCTGGAGGAATTCCACGCACCTCCGTGAGAGGAATCACCCTCTTTACAGGCGTGGCTGCAGGGTCACTGCTCGCTAGATCTTTGTCTGCCATTGGAGGTGGAGGATTGGCAGGCATTGGTTTTGGGATTTGGGATGTGGTTGCAGCTTCAAAAGATCTTAAAAAAGGAAATCAAATTGCAGGTAAATTTCGACAACTTGCAGAAGATCTTCAGTCAACTAAAACGACAATTTGTGATCACTATAAGACCTTGACTGACTGAACCATAATGGTCAAGATGTGTGTTATCTTATAAATTGCTAAAAGTTCTAAATTTAGAAATTTGCATGTAACCTTCAAGCATGTGACTAGTTTTGTATACAAGCTGTATATTATACATGGTGTGTTTATTACCCCACTGCAAAAGTGTATATAGTTTATTTCAGTTGCATATATATTTTGTCAGTCTTGTAGAAAGCTGTGTATATACAATGGCAAATATTCAATGTGGAAAATATCAGTCAACATGCATGTAATACCATATTCTGAAATAATGCATGGACTGTGTGGGATTTCCACTAAGGAATTGTTGCAATGTGTTTTCCTCATCATTTCAAATCATCCATGAAATATGAAATGATCAAGTTAACCGTAGACATTACAAACTAACTAATAAGGCATACGAATAGGTACTGTGTAAAAACGTATTGAATAGAGGCTATTTGTTGCGTTGTACATAACGTAAGTAGGTTCTTCAGCAGTTAAACACAACAACAATATGCATTTCAAACCAGACGTTTCTACCCAGAAGGTCTTCATCAGTAATGAACAGCACTGAAGTGCTAAACTCTCGGCGTTGTACAACGCACGCATGCGCGAATCATTGAAAGCTATTGAAAATACACGTGTAAAGGGAAGTATACGGAAGACTTACGTAGGTGCTATCTGCGAGTCATTGAGTTGAGCCTATAGTTAGCCTTTTCAGGACCCTTATATAGAAGGCTCTGCTGTCGAAAAAGTGCGCGGAATGTCGCTGCAATACCCGCGTAGGATGTCGCGGGTAAGCAAATGACGCCATAACTTTGAATGAAGCGTCTATCGCGAAATCCCTTCTTATAATCAAAAACTTTCAATGACACAATAACATGAAACAGCCCATTTCTCTCCTGTGGACAAAAAGCTGAAAGAAACACTCTTAGACAATGTATGTAAAAGCATTTTGTGTACTGTTGTATATGCCTTGGAAATACAACTATAATACCACAAAAATGCAGAAATTACTGTCTGATGTTCACACAAACAAAAATAATTTTTTGTGCTTTTGTGTATGGCAAAGAAATGAAGCTAATAAGGTAGTTCCTTATTATGTGGTACTATACAGTGTATCTTTATACCATTCCTCATCCATTCATAAAAACACGGAAGCTATTGTCTGATGTTTAGATGTTAGAGGAAAACTATGATCCAGGGCACCATGATACCACAAAAAATGGGTATAGTGTGTCTTTATAGGTATCAGGCTCATTCATCAGTCCTTCACACAAACCAGGAAACTATTGTCGTATGTTTATACAGTGTTAGATGAAACTACCCCCAGTCCATGTGTTGGTCAAAATTCACGTGATTTCGAAACGACTGGCAGGGTGGATATCTACTGGATACCGTACAAAATTACGCGCATGAGACTACGCATGCGCTAGATGGCTGAGTAGGCGGTTTACGTGACGTATGACCTGAGCGATCAGTAAGCCTACGAGTATAAAAGAATTTAATCTAGACTTAGCTATCATAAAGATGGCAGACAGTCGCGGATGTGACCCCGTGCTTCTGAAAAAATGCGGAGAGCTTCTAAAAGAGCTTGAGCAGCAAAAGAAAAGTAAAGCTACAGGTTTTTTTAGTAAAAGGAAAACTACGTGGACGGATGAGACAAGGAATAAGTGGATTGCCGATGTGGATGCTGCTGTGAGCCGCAAACACTTGGTAGAGTTGTATGACTTGGCGGTACAACTCGAACAGGAAATAAAAGATGATCAACAAAGTGAAGAGTGGAAAAATTGGAAGCGCAGCTATTGGATCGCCATGTACATGGGTCCCTCGTGCAATGGAGTTGCCTCGAATGGAGTTGACACTTCCCCTACCATTACTCACTTCGCTAAATGCGTCATTGACTTGGAGTGCGCTCTCTCTGACACTGCACAGGAACCGTCTTGGAAAGAAGAGCGCCGGTCTACTTGGCTTGAAGAAGCAAAATCGCTAATCGTGCCCGTTGAAAGCGTCCTCTTCGCTCTTGACGTTCTTGATCAGATCCACAAATGCATCGATGACACGACCGTTTCTCAATGGGGACAAAATGTGGAAAGTGCGTGTTCCAAACTCACTGATTACGCTGAAGCTCTTGATAAAGTGACGAGGGATGCGGGAATTGGAAGACTTGCTGGCGGTGCTGCATCAATTGGGGGTGGTGCATTGGTGCTCGTGGGGTTGGCTGCTGCACCGTTTACGGGTGGCTTTAGCCTTCTGGCAACGGCTGGAGGAACTGCCTTGGTAGTGGTAGGAAGCATAACGTCATTCACTTCTTCCATGGTGAAGTATGGATGGGATAGGAACAAGACTAAGGAAGGAGAAAAGCTGACAAAAACTGTGTGCCAACAAGCACATATTTTATCTCAGTGCCTGATGTATTACTGTGAAACAATGGAAGCATTTAACGAATACCTTGATACTCCTGAAGGAAAAGAAGTCATTACTGAGCTCAAGGCCATTGAGCGCAACTATTCCACTCGCACTGATGTTGTTGAGTTCACAAAAATTAGTGTAAAAGGTGGAAGTAAAGCAGTATCTCTTGGGCTGGGAGGATTGAAGATTAAGGAAGCATTGAGGATAATGAGGGTTGTATCAATCTTTCGTCCTGGGCTTGCTGGTGGTTTTGGTAGCGAACTGGCAATGATGGTGGCTGCTGGAGGAATCCCATCCATCTCCGTGAGAGGAATCACCCTCTTTACAGGTGTGGCTGCAGGGTCACTGCTCGCTAAATCTTTGTCTGCCATTGGAGGATTGGCAGGCATTGGTTTTGGGATTTGGGATGTGGTTGCAGCTTCAAAAGATCTCAAAAAAGGAAATGAATTTGCAGAAAAATTTCGAAAACTTGCAGAAGACCTTAAGTCATCTAAAACGACAATTTGTGATCACTATAAGACCTTGACCGAAACGGACTAGATGTATGTTATATAAATATAAGAATTTGTATGTAAACTTCAAGCATGTGACTAGTTTTGTATACAAGCTGCATATTATATATGGAGTGTTTATTACCCCACTGCAAAAGTGTATATAGTTATTTCAGTTGTATATATATATTGCCAGTCTTGTAGAATGCTGTGTATACAATGTCTAATATTCAATGTGAAACATATCAACATGCATGCATGTAGTGCAAAAATTGATTTTGTTGCATGAGTTTCATTCCACACCTGCATTAGTTCATCATCAGTATCCTCACTGCCAACAACATAGAGAGTGGTGGATGAATAATAATAAAAATAATAATAATATGTTTTGTCTAGATCTGTCACCTTATTATTGGTTAATTATATGTGTGAGATAGGGCAGCACAAGAATGAGGGTTTTAGCATCACCTTGCTCAAATGTGGGAAGTCTGCTTTTATGAGGTGAGATATATTAATGGATGCACTGTGTAGGAATGAAGAGCAACACACGAATAACTTTTCATGATCAGTCATCTCTTTTCATGCATAGTAGTATAGTAGTGAAGTCTTTGCTTCTCTCTTTTGACTCTTAAAACTGTCTGATATACGTACATATATCTAGTATAATAGATGTCCAACACATTCTTGACCTTTTTTACATGTACATACTTGCAACCTAGGTAACCATACTGATTGGTTAAATAATATTCTGTTGTCAATCTTGTCAATACTCTTCATTTCACAATATGTCGAGTGGAGGAAAGCAGCATGAGTTAGTATTTTTCTTCGGTGAATAATGTGCTCAAGACAGAGAGGAGTCCCAATTTTATATTCACCATGAAATATGTTCACATGAGACTAGATGGGAGAGACTATAATTATTCACCTATATACACAAAACATTCCTCCAACCAAGCTGGTTTTAGGAGTCAAAAGAGAGAAGCAAAGCCTTTACCACTACTAAATAGGCATGAAAAAGTGACTGATGAAAATTGTTGTTCCATTCCTACACACACACTGCATCTATTAGTATATTTCACCTCATAAAAGCAGACCTCCCACATTTGAGCAAGGTGATGTTAAAAAATTAAAAATGAATAAACTTATTCTTCTACTGTCCTACGTATTTCACACCTATACTACATTTAATTAACCAATAATATCCACCAACAAGGTGACAAACAAACATATTGATCTACCACTCTCTGCTACTATCCCATACCAACAATGCACTTTTAAATGTATATAGCTCACCTCTGAGAATCAGCCAAACCAAAACCAGATCATCCAAAACCTGAAATTTAGTTGGAAGCCTGGAATTTAGTTGTGAAAAGTGAGTCAATTGCTTGTAATTCCTGACCTAATTCTTCATTTTCAATACACAAACCTTGGCTGTCAAAATAAGTGGATTGTTTGCCAGGTTTCTTAGCATTTCATTTTTCATACAGGAGCGATTGGGAAAAAAGTGTGCAACTGTGATGACCACAAAGCGGAAATGACCTTTATTTTTTACAGTGATATATATATATATATATTTATAGCCCGTTGCTATGTGGTTGCTATGTTTATAGTGGCACTATAAATCTGCCACAACACTACAAGGTGTGAAGAGTGACTATATCTAGTGTCAAGAGTGCCTATATCAGGGTGATTAAATCTGATTGGTAATTACCAATTGTTGAACCACCTAGCAGCTGGCTATATAAATCAATTATCACACCCCTAATCAGTATGTTGTGGTTTATAGGCCCTTGGGTCTCGGGCCTATAAACCAGCAACATACCTCTTAGGGGTGTAATAACTAATACATAATATAAGCATGCATGCACCTTCTGCAGAGTTTTACCTGTTGCATGTTTCACAGGAAAAGGCTGTCACTGTAATACCATAGTGAATTAATACATAGACTGTGTGGGATTTCCACTAAGGAATTGTTGCTATGTGTTTTCCTCATCATTTCAAATCATCCATGAAATGATCGGTTAACCGTAGACATTATATACAAACTGTAACTAATAGGACACACAAATACTGCATGCACTCAGCTAAGTAATTCCTTTCATACTTGGGCATGCATGCAGTTACTCAGTTATCACACACACTATTACTTACTAGACATCCTACTCATACTATGTAGACACACCTTTTGCTGTGAGAATACTGGGGATGAACTGATGCAGGCATGGAACGAAACTCATGCCACAAACAGTCTTTATTACATGTATTACAACAAAATTAGATAGTGCAGCATATCTAATCAGTCACAACCTGTAAATTCCATTATCATATTTACTGGCCATGTGACTATAACATTGACCTCACATATTTTGCATAGACACCTCCTCGAGTATATATTGATTGTAAGCAGCCATAATGATTGTGTGAATACACATGAAGTGCAACTGAGAAACACCATTTTGTGAAATAAGCAAGGCAGGGGATGATGGCATGCAACCACATCCCCAATCCTTTATTATATGGGGTTACACATGTTATTATTGTTGCATCCCCTGCTTTGCTGCATATAGATGCTTGCTTGTTTCCACGTATATACAAGATTAGTGTAATAGTCATTTAAGGATATAGGGATGGAACACCTCAGCTACATATATACAAGTTTAAAAACATAACATGTTGAAGGATGGATTACACTCCATCTGCTATATCCTTCAGTGTTACATGTCTTCCATTGTTTCATAGAGATACATTAATCACTGCCATACTCTGCATAAAAAAGTGATCAACATGCAACAAATTGTCTAGCCAATACAGTTTAGCTAACCCTAAAGGGTAGAAAGACAGTGAAGGTGAGGGACTTCTTAGATGGGTCCAGTTGGAAGGGCACACTTACTGCTTTTACTTCTGAAGCTGTCATTAGTTCTTCTCTATAAAAAATATAAAACTGACAGATATTATCCTCCTTTTGAACATCGCAGACCTTTGCTGGTCAGAGAGAGTGATGGGCCTGCCCATCTTTTCCCACACTAATCGTGCATTTGCTTCCGTTCTACTAACTCTGTACATGGTCACTGTCACATTGCTGTTTGGTAGGGGCTGTAGCACACTGGTCACATTATAGTCATTACCAGAGTCTTTGAAGGGTTCAAAGTTTGACAACAATATCTACATAAGATATTTCTGATGGTTAATTAATATGCTATAGATTTATACATGTGTATATTTTTGGGCTCACAGGTAAATTAATTTAATACAGCAGAAATTGTTGAGTGGGACTGTATATAAATTAGCCATACCTGTGTTGTTGTATTGGTGGGGTCAACACACACTGTAGCCATCACAGCTGGTACGCTATTGTTCCACTCTGTCACTACAGTTAGATTGCTGAGGGTATGCATCAACTGAAAAGCCCGATAGGCAGCCTTAGGAATACCGTCCACTGTTAGCAGCCCATACCCATCGTGGAATGGAACAGTGTCAAAAAATATCTGAAGATACAGACACAGTGGAGGGATACATTAGTGTAGTGCTATATATTACCTCTTCAAATATATCAGAAAATGTCCAATAGGATATGGAGTCCACCTCAGAAACAACCTGAGGAACTGCCTGTGATTGAGACAATGTTATTATGATGAGATGACCCTACAATTATTATAATCATCAGATGTAATAAAAGAATTTCACGCTCAGTAGGTATATATACTCATGTACTTTGCTCAAGGCAATTTATGCAGGTTTTAGCTTTAGGCTATCAATTGTAAAATTCATACATGAGCTATAAAAGCTGCAGCATAGTTTGTGTCGTGGTTATCATCCAATAAATAGAGACCACTGTTATATTCCGAGATTATTAGAGGATACTCTCCCCCTACCTGCAATGAAAAATGCATGCATTCAGCCTGAGACCATTAACTGTACATTCTCATGCTGGGAATTTGAAGATTCCAGACTGATTCCAGGTAACTCAAACTAGAGTACTACATACACCTACTAAAATAACAGAGTCTTTGATGTCCTCCACAAGGCTGTAGTTATCTGAAGAACAATTGAGATTTAAACATCATGCATGGAGTACTATGTAAGGCTGACTAGAATCAGTTGGGTAGTGATGAGTAGATACAAAGTCGAGTGGTATTTTGTTGACAATACAGAAAGTCATGAACTCAAGTAGCCATTTACCTTCTGCTGTCTGTGTACCATAATGGAGATGGTGAACGTACGCACTCAGTGGTACCAAGAGTATACACTTGGCGGTACCAGTAACTCACAGCTGGACCACCCAATCTGAAATGGGGTGATGTTTGCTTGAAGGCCATTGCAGTTTATTTATACAGCTCAAAATACTGCTCCTGCAGCAGAAGTAGAAAGAGTAGTGGGGACATACACATTACAGTGATTGTACCTGAGATCCATCCCAAAATCCACCAGCCAACGTTATTAGATTGGGTTCATTCCACACTAACAAATGCACATATATGACATATACATCAATGATCTCTCCAGACTGTATAGGTACTTCTAACGGTGTTGTAATCACCTTCAATGTATATACCATTGAGAGATATTATCTTCACCATAGCGCTCCAACCAGTGCTCGCTCAGGGCTAGCATCAACTACAGTATACATGAGCACATATGTACTTACTAGGTGAATGCAGTGCATTTATGGTGAGAGGAAGGAGCTCACTTAGTCATGAAAAAAAATAGGCCAATGTCAGTGCACATGTAAAATTAGAACTGATGTATAAAAGTACGGTATGTATAGGGCCTGGCATGGGGTCACATATATAATCGGCCCATTGTCATGACTAGGTGGACTCACTCCGCCTGCCAATTACATACATACCATACTACTATAAATGGTACTAATGTAGTTTAAGGGGACCCTACCTTCCCCCAATCTTCATAACTCTTGGGTGGTGTGACATTTGCCTTGTAATGAAGGAAGGTCGTGGTTCCACTTGCCAGATAAGAGGGCATAAAACTTAGTTCCACATATGGGTACATTCCTATGCTAATAATGTAGTCATAAACATTGTCGATATTTTGGAAATTATAAGTTCCATTCTCTTGAACTACATCCATATCGTCATCAAGAATTGCATGAAAACGAACTCTTCTGTATTAAAGGCACAACACCATTGATTCATGTAATGGTGACACCACATGCTGGCTATGATAGGACTCACTTGAAACCAAGATCCTTGTGTACCGTGGCAAGTTGCTGTTTCCAGTCCTGTCTGAGTCCCAGAGCAGCATGCCCACTGCCCACACACTCCTCCCAGGTGTGTGGAAAGGGAGAACGGACAGAGGACAGGTTTGCCATGAATGACAATGCTGCTGCTTACACACATACAGTAGATAGGATATACATTGACTGATTGCATACATTGGTTTCCTTTTCTCGCATGTGGTACACACAAATGAAGAACTAACTTTGATACATTAAATGAACAGCATCAACATGATACAAATCTGTAGCAGTTTAGTGAGGGCCAGTCTTTGATTTACCTGCCTCAGACCTGTGCTTAATGAATGCAGCAATGAAGAGTGAGTATAGCAGTATACTGATCATGAGCCCCCTCATTTATTAGTCATCACTGGGTTCAAGGTACACGAAACAGTTTTCGACACGTGCACCCGGGCGTGCACCCGAGCGTGCGGCACCGGAAGTCTGTAAATGGAGAAGACGTCTCGTGCGGGTGTGAGCAAGTCTACTTCTCCAGAATGCTCTCTGACTGTTAAATATTGTAAAGGTGAGGTAGAGCCCCGCACTAATAAAGCAATAATTTCATGTGATAAGCCTTATTATTTTCTTAGCAGTCAGAATTCTGTCACCTATGATCCATGAACGCGTCGACCGTCAAACATGCTACTAAGAAAAGCCTATTCCCTGACAATAGTATGTGCAGTCATTGGATTGATGCCCTTCATATTTTATCTGCAAGAGTTTGGAGTAGCACCTCGCTCACATGTGAAACTCAACCTTGAAGTCAGAGCTCAGAGTAATGATAACTCAGTCTACCTGCTTGCAATCTCTGTTGCTTCTAACAAAAGTCACAATAAACTGAATGATACCGTACCAGAAGTTGAAACAAAAACTGATGTCAACTTCATACCTTCAAATATCGATAATCTCCAGCATCGTGATCAGTTCAAGTCAATAGTGCAATCCAGTAACGAGTCAAGATATGGCACAGTCACATCCAGCACTGAGTCAAGGGATGGCATAGTGCAATCCAGCATGAAGTCAAGACCTGGCATAATAGATAAGGATTCAAGACATACCAGCGCTGAGTCAGTACGTGGTACTGTCAAAATGCCAGTCAGATCTACCACACAAGGAAACAACACTCCAAATTGTATGGTCAGTGTTGAAAGTAATCATCCATCAGGGTCCACACAAAGTGGCATGGACTATTCTGAAATGCAGCTGGTAATAAAGAACCTTGACAAATGTCTTGAAGCTGCAGAACTCACAGAATACTTCAAGAAAGAGAAATACACTAGGATTTCAGTAAGAAATGCTGCTACGTTGCTATCCATGATGCGAAGTGTGATACCTACCAATTTTTCTGCTGGCCACAGCAATATTTCATGCTGGAAATCCGAATTTGACCTACACTTGTGCAGTAGGGAGTTTAGTGGTGTAATTCGAGACTTAAGCTTCGAAGGGCACATAAATAACCTTACATTCCATACATCACATGCCACAGTTCCTTATCAGCTGAAACAAATTCTTCGCTCCTATGATAATCAACTAAGATCTTCAATGGTGTGCATGCCATCTGTGTTTGTTGCTGGTTTTCCTAAGTGTGGTTCCTCTTTTGTCTACTGTCTAGTCAGGAACTTGGCAAACCTGGCCAATAACAAGTATCTAATGAATCACACCAATAAAGAGCCCCATTTTTGGGTGCCAGAAGGCCCTTACTTTCACCATAAAGTCTCTCCACGTTATATTGACATAGCCAAGTATGTGGTGAATTATTACTCCACTGCTCAAAGTGTACAGTTGAAGCAGACAAATGAATTTTCTCTCCTCATTGATGGTTCTCCAAATCTAATATTTCAGTGGCCACGCTATTCACGGCGCGAGAATTTGGAAAACTACTGTCTGGTTCCTGCTGTTCTGCCCTTGATCCTACCCAATGCTAAGTATATAGTGACATTACGTGATCCTGTCACCATGCTATACTCTGCTTATTGGTTCTCCAATTCCTTTAACTGCCCATCACTTCAGCGAGATGAGCAGGAGAGGGGTCCACAAATCTTCCATGATAAAGTGGTACAAAAGATCCAACTATACAAGAGCTGCACACTTTACAGGCCAGTAGAGGCATGCTTAATGGTCATTTTTCCCCAGATAGAAAAGCCCACTTCTTATCATACTGGAAAATGCTCAAGAGTAAGGTTAGAGGTTGGTTTCTATTATTACTACATACGTCGGTGGCTAGCAGTCATTCCGAGGGACAGGTTCCTTTTTGTTACTATGGAGGAGATGAGCAGCAATTTCACAAATGTGGCACACAAAATATCCAATTTCCTGGGCCTGAAGATTGATGAGAAGTTATATGCTCGTATCCCTCCTAAGTCATGTAAGAATGCTCAGAGGAGGTATGACTACCGCCATGACACTGCACTTCAGATGAGAAATGACACAAAAAAGCTTTTGTATGAATTTTTTGACCCATTCAATCAGAAACTGGCTGGTCTTCTCCAGGACTCCAAGTACCGGTGGAGACCCTAAATTTTAAAATATGTGCGCATGCGCGTTCTTACCGGAAGCGGATGCCTACGCGGTATGGATATTACAACGTGGAAATGCGAGATTGGAATGCTGCAAAATGGCTGACTGTATACTCCCACTTATTTCCAGTCACTCAGTCCTACTCGCTCGTATGTAGTATCATCTGCTAAGTGATCCTAGTGAATACTTGAAAGTATAGCTAGACTTCGGAGACTTACGTTGTCGTGAAAGGGCCCGACAGACGTTTTACAAGAGCGTTTGAACTAGTGAAACAGAGGTCTCCTATCAGCAGCTTGTGTTGGAAGGCGTACACTATGTCTACGTACGACCCCAACCTCATAGAAGTCAAATCAAAGGTATATATCGTTGTATGCGTATGTATATGTAATAGTAGTCAGCTCGTGGCTGTACGTGCAGAATGTCTGGCTGGTCCCTAAAAACACACACGCCCACCTGTACAAACAATTGCCGTAGCTATAGTTAAAGTAAACATGTGAAAGTGGCAGACGAGGAGCATCACAGAAATGTATGGTGTTGGCTAAATTTGTGGTGCATGAATAGGATGTGTGTCATTAAGAGACACCTTTTACCTTGTTGTGTGTGGCATCCAAGCTATCCACACAGGATAGAGCTTCTTGTGGCAAATATACCATGTACTAGAACACTGTCTCTTTGTACTGACCCCTAAGCATTAATCACCAATGTGGTGTTTATGGTATGGCTTGATTGTGCAATGCAGTCCTCCCCCCTTCCTTTGCCCCCCACACCATACCTGTGGGTCACCTTTGACACCTGAGAAGGAGTATTGTGTGTATGGTCCACTGCATTCTGTACTCACTTCTCGTACTACATGTCGGATACTCAAATGAGCATTCCTTGTGCACCCATTTAGTCTCATGCTCCTTTATATTGAATCTGCTGCTGCATTGATAAGTATACATGTACATGTATGTGCACATGTACACACAAGTAACATTGACTTACACTTGTAACTCAATTACATGTGTATTCATGCACATGCTGCCCTGCCTCTTCCATCCTACCTCTCTGCACACCTCAACCTGCTGTGACAACACACACTTGTCCTTAGTCTCAACACAAAACAAATGCTATTTCCATCGCTTGTCAATGCATATACACATGCATGTGTACACACACTCATACACATGTGTCAGTTTTCTCAATTTTAAGTGG
The DNA here is from genome assembly GCA_963970385.1 of Theonella swinhoei. Lineage (NCBI taxonomy): Eukaryota > Metazoa > Porifera > Demospongiae > Tetractinellida > Theonellidae > Theonella > Theonella swinhoei. The sequence continues at coordinate 1,019,746 of OZ019961.1, read as the reverse complement.
TGTAATATTACAATTTTATGCCCTATGCAAGCTGTTATTGAAACATGTATTCACATACACATACACTCACGTACACATACATTACCAGTCTATTGCCCGATGATGTAATTTAGTTGTAATGTTGTGGGTTGATATCTGGTATATGTGATGTCGTGTGTTTGTAAGTGATTAGAGAGAAGCTTGGTACAACATACCTTGGTATATATACCTGGTACATGCCCTTTGTTGTGAGTAGAGGTAGACCACATTGTATGTTGACTAGTGCTCTCTCTCTGAGCAACATGGGAAGTGGTATTCATGCTGAGGGGCTCCTATGACCCGGTCAGTGGAGGACTAAACAGAGTGATAACGAGAGTTATACATTCCACGTGTTGTCAAGTTGGTTAACTGTGTGTTGTTTGCTAGTACTACTAATTAGACTTGCATAAGTGATGGTTTTGCCAGCGATTTTGCTCCTGTACCAAAGGTCTGGTCTCCACGCCTGTAGACAGAGGCTGCTGTGGTGTGCATGTATATGTAGAGTCGTATGGTAGATATGTTTTACAGGTCTCCATCTGATTTCTGTCAATGTTGGGAAAACAAGGGCATCCGGGGAGGAAGTACAGTCCTGGCTTACACCGCATTCCTGGGATTACGCACATTACATGCTCATCCTTGTACATCCAGATGTAGGTCTTGTCCTTGTAACACATACACAGTCTAGTTATGTACATGTAGGTGAGATGTAATCATTACTCACACATGTACATGTTGCACATTACACATGTTCATCATGCATGACACAAATGTAATTAATTACATGTACTGTGTAATTTATCATATTGCATGTACATGTACATGTACATGTACGTGGTACAGGAGTATGAGTTATCACGTACAGCACACCCTGACTGGGAATGTGATATTTGACTTCACTGTCAGGGAGTGAGAGATTCATTCTCATACTGCTCACCACAACAGCAGTGCACTAATTGACTTCACTGTCAGGAAGTGCGAGATGCATGCTCACACTCTTAGTCTACATGCTCACAACATGGATACACTGGGATGTCTCTATGTAACCTTTTGTGGTGATTTGCCATAGTCGAGGGATGATGATTGTACACGTAACATATATACATACAAGGAACTACATTCCATTTCATTATATATAACAGTGAAGACCTCTACATACACATCATGAATATTGGATTATAAATGTACACATGTATACAGTTCCATGATCATTGTTGTTACATCCTCTTCAGTGAATTTTCCCCGTCTTCGTTCATGGTACCAAATGAAATTCCAAGGTGTACACTACACACTCACTAACCTCCAGTGACCTCATCCCATGACAAGGGTGCAATGTGTACATACAGCAACACCACCCAATATGTACATTTGTAATGATACTTGGCTTAGTTAACTACGTGTGGATGGGTTTGGGTATAATGTGGGCTGGACTGAGTACGTGTCATGTGGACGATACTACAAGTGGAAGGAGTTTATGGAACAGAATTGGAGGCTGCACTATAACCATGTACTATAAAGGCCTTATGTCTGTGTAGTTTGGAGATGGAGGAGGTTGGTTTTTCATCAAACTAGTGTTATACTTTGAGGGGGATAAATGCCATTTATTATTCATTGAGGAGTATTGTTGAATGTGATTCAATATGCAGTGAAACTTGTCTGATTGGGACCCGATAACTCAATTAATGGGACACTCTTGGTGCATGTCTGTCGTGTACATGTACTTTGAAATTGGGACACATTCTTCTGTCACAACACTTTTAGTTTACCAAATACCATGTCTGTGGTGTACATGTACTTTTAACTGCTGAAATTGGGATGTGTACTTCTGCCCTATGAGATAAGAGAGGTTGCACTGTAAATGTGTACGTGGAATAGCGTAGTTTGTGTACATGGAATAGCAGTGTGAAACCAGATACATCAATGTGTGTGCTATACCATCATTACCGTCGTCATTCCTTAGATGTATGCTATGTAGAGAACAGTACACTCATATTATATCAACACATTCTTGTGGTGCAGAGGTCACAACCATTTTAGTTCACATACACGACTGTGGCCATGTTGCTAGGCTCTCACTGGGCTGGTTGTGGATGTCAGCACTCAGAGCAAGGGAGGGATGGAGAAACATGGCTCAAACAACACATCCACACAGTAGAATGTAGTGTGTGTACATGTGTATACCCTGAATGATTGGCAGTATAGACTCCGTTATCACTCTGTTGATGCTAGGTTTATAGTACACCTCACAATGTAACCTGTATGTGTATATTCAACCTTACTTGTGTAGTGTCACACTCTGTGGTGGAAACTCCCTTCAAACATGTCCTGATTATTGAGGTGTTATAATTTCAAACTGAAAGTTATTGAGGAGCCCTTAATTTAGGTGTCTGTAGCTGTACATGTCACATTCCAGTGTCTCATAGTTCAATTCCACACACAAATGACTGCTACCAACTATGGCAGCACCTAATAATGTGCCCACTGGACTTCCCAGTACTTAAGTAAATATGGCTGCCCACAATGTTGACATTTAGATAAACAAAGGATCCTCGTATAACACGTGTGGTAATTCTTGTCAGCTACCGGGGAAAATGTGTGTACACACATCCATATATATATATTTTATAATACAGCTGCACTATCTTACATGTACGTCATATTCTCCATGACGTGAGTAAACCCTTTAATCTGGAGTATATGCTGACATATTTATTAAGAACCCTCAGTTTGCATAGAGCGTACACATGTGCAGGAGGGTTACATTAGTTGCTTTGCGGGTCTATGTGTCTAGCATCTATGTGCTCAAAGCAAGGTACCAATGTCTAAATGTACTTGTATATAGTGCTGAGGCTTACACACAATTCTTTCATTGTACATGTGTGAAACAGGTATTCTCCAGCTACTTTTTACACCACAATATTACTATCTGCTTCCCTCCATTCTTGTACCTTTTCTCTAGTTTGAATGTGAGTTTCGACGGTTTTCTGTTGACAGAAATAACTGCAAGACATTTGATGACTTCCACTCGTTGGTCAAGGAATCTCACCACCTCCCGTCAGACATGCCTTTCACAATCTCATATACAGATCCCAGGAATGGGGACCTCCTGCCAATTACTAATGGTGATAATCTGCAACGAGCGTTTACCACTGCCATGCCCCTGCTCAGATTATTCATTTATAGGGAAGCAGGTTAGAAGTACATGTAACTTACATATACATGCACTTTACATGTGCTATGTGTGTGTATGTGTGTGTTGTGTACATGTACATCCTTGCAAAGGGTGGTAATGGTGGTAAATTACTCCAATAAAGGGTAATGTTCCTACCAAACTACAAGGGCTGCATGTTCCTCTCCTGCTTACATATATGTATAATAGAAGTAGTATAGTAGTACTAGTGGAAGTAATAGTAGCAGTACTATAGTAGTAGAAGTAGTAGTACAGTGAATGCCATACACAACTATATCTAAATGAGACATGTAGTGCCTCTTTTGCCTCCCACACTTGGATCCGATGCAGTGTTAAAACTCTCTCTATGTTGCTACAGAGTCCATGTTGGAAGAGATGAATGCCAGGGCAAAGAAAAACCGACGCACAGCTCCGAGGCCTGTTGCTAGTACAATCACTATTGGAACACCTCAGGATTTCCGCAAGGTCTGTGCCATTGTTGATGCCGACCATTTACCTGATACTGTCCGCCGAGTGAAACTTCTCAAACATTCGTCTGATCGGCCGCTTGGTTTCTACATCCGAGACGGTACCAGTGTTCGTGTGACTCCATATGGACTGGAGAAAGTTCCTGGAATATTCATATCTCGACTGGTCCCAGGAGGGCTGGCAGAGAGCACGGGGCTACTAGCAGTAAATGATGAGATTCTGGAAGTGAACGCTATTGAGGTGTACGGCAAATCATTAGATCAGGTGACAGATATGATGGTAGCTAACAGCCAGAACTTGATCATTACCGTGAAACCAGTCAGTCAACCACCTGTCACACCGAGACCTCCAGCCAACAAGCGTACCAGTTCCACCATTGGTCCTTCGGGAGCCAAAAGCTATGGGGATCTCCCTTCAGTGATGGGTGGTGGAGACATGACCTCATCGCTGCCTACCAAGAAGTCGTACGATGATAAACGATCAGCTTCAGACCTAAAGAAATCAAGTGTCTCGCCAGATTCAGGAGTGACCAATGGACCCATCAACATTAATGATAGAAATGGCCTCCCAGATAAACGACATTCCATAAGTAGTTCTCTTGAGTCATAATGTTCCAACTGTGGAAATTTTATTTTTATTTACATAACACTATGTACATGTAATGCTGTCTGTTTAGTTCTGTTTTCTGGTCTACATTAACATTGTCGTTTTTTTTCAATGCCATTTTGCTATTTTTCTCTTTCTGTTGTCACTATTTATTAGCAGTGTTTCATAGCTATGTTAGTCATCTATTTCCAGACGTTTATCTCCGTCACAATGGAATTTAATGCTTTACTTTTTTATTGCATAATTATTATTGACATTTACGTAAGCAATTTCTGTTTCTGACCGTCTGTGCAAACTGCGCATGCGCGCATACTATTACGTCATATACTAGTACCGTAGAGTTCAATACCGGGGAACATGAAGTTTGTAACGTGCCTTGTTCTGCTCTCGTCAACGGCCGTGCTATGTCGTGCAGGCGCCCTGCACGGCATGCTGGAAGGCAAGGAGAGTGGTAACATCTGGGCTCTACTGGTGGCGGGATCCAACACCTGGATGAACTACAGGCATCAGGTAGAGAGATCCTATGACTACATGTATATTGTATTCAGTTATTCATAGACACGTGACCCTAATGCGAGTTATTTTAATTCCCTACTATATAGCTTCTCACTCCTTTCACTTTCCCTCTGCCTCTCCTCTCACATCTCCACATCTCCAGGCAGATGTTTGTCATGCATATCAGATACTACATGCTCATGGAGTCAGTGACGATCATATTGTGGTCATGATGTACAATGATATTGCATACAACGAGGAGTAAGTGTTTGTGCGAATCATTTCACGTAAAGGAAGGGAGACCAGGCTCCCAGGTGTCTGATTAGGAATTGGGCACCAGTGGGGCCACTGTTTGTCCTGCTATTGTGTTTAGATCAGTGGCAAAATTACATATCAAGTATCAAAGTTTTCTCTTGAGTGATGGGCCTATGGGAATACAGTGTCGCTTGACTACATTATGTACACTTTCACTGTTCATGCAAAATTATCCCCTCCATTCCTTTACAATAGGAATCCCGATAAAGGAGTAATCATCAATCATGTGAGTTGTAGTAATTTAATTTGTACATGTCAGCACAATTATGGTTCATTGGTCTGTTATTGAACAGTTAGTGTAAGCATATGTGGGTGTATTTGCAGTGAATGCAATCACTGGTGCTGTTTAGAATATCATTATCGTGTTTCTTCCTAACAGAAAAAGGGGCCAAACGTATATCCTGGAGTGCCTCATGACTACACCAATGAGGTGAATCTATTATACATGTACGTGTTTCATCTTCTATCCTAGTGCACCTACATGTACATGTACATGTGTCACTGTTTCTGCATCCTCTCTATTGCTTCCCTCTTCCTTCCCCTCTTCCCTTCCTCCCTATCAATGCTTGTAGACGGTGACTCCTGAAAACTTCATCAAGATATTGACTGGACAGAACATGAATGGAACTGGTAGTGGAAAGACAATCCAAAGGTGTTTTTTTTGCTTAACCTACTGTGATGTTGCTAATACAGCTGTACTGTTACACATGCTTAAAATTACTATGCCAAAATATCAATTATCCAACGTCCTACTTCCTCTCTTCTCTTCTTTGTAGTGGTCCAAATGACTATGTATTTGTCTACTTTGCTGACCATGGCGCCCCTGGTATTGTAGCCTTCCCTGATAAGATGGTTAGTAGTCCTCTAGTTTCACCTGCCCCTCCCCCCTTCCCTCTCCCTCCCTCCTCCCTCCCCCCCCTTCTCTCTCCCTCCCCCCCTTCTCTCTCCCTCCCTCCTCCCTCCCTCCTCCCCCCCCACCTGCCCCTCCCTCTTCTCTCTCCCTCCCTCCTCCCTCCCTCCTCCCTCCCTCCTCCCCCCTTCTCGTAGTCCCACGTGTCCCTTCTGTCCTCTGTCCCTCCTTCATGCTCACTTCTTCACATTCTTCTCTCTTACTACAGCTCTCAGCTAAGAAGTGGAATGTTGCCATCAAGAAGATGTACCAAGAGCAGAAGTACAAGCAGATGGTCATCTATGTAGAGGCATGTGAATCTGGTTCCATGTTTAACACTCTGCTACCTGACAACATCAACGGTGAGGGATTCCTGACTCAATGAATCATTAATTTATCATCTCCCCTCCCCCCCTTCCCCCCCCCACACACACACCCACACACACACCCCCCCCCCCCCCCCACACACACACACACACACACACACACACACACACACACACACTCCCCTCTACCCACTATACCATATCAGTATATGTGACAACTGCCGCCAATCCTGATGAATCATCTTACGCCTGTTACATGGACAACAAGCTGGAGACCTACCTTGGGGACTGCTACAGTGTCAATTGGATGGAGGATGTGGACCAGGTCTATATTACACTCTTGCAGTCCATCCACATAAGGAAGGACCACAATTCAGTGCACCCACCAAAGTAGCAATTACTACTGCATTATGTTCATTATGTATTATACTACATTATGTATAGTTGTGAGTGTTATTGTTTCATGACAGGTGGGTACTACAGAGTCACTGGAGACCCAGTATCAGACAGTGAAGAAGGAGACTACTACTAGTCATGTGAAGCAGTATGGAGATTTGGTATGTATATAGGTTATGGCATTGACTGTGTCGGAACTGGCTCTATTGTGAGTATGTGTACATATTTCATTAGGATCTTAGCTCTGAAAAGCTCGAGCTGTTCATGGGATCCAAAACTGCAGTGCAAGACAAAACTAAGGTAATTTTCTCCGCACATACACATGTAGCCCTCACCCATTTCCATCACTCCCTCCTGATTTCTCTGTTGGTTCCAGGTTCCAGTGGACCCTGTTTCTGATGCTGTACCATCTGGAGATGTGCCACTATCCATTCTGGCCCACAAGATATTCAAGACTCAGGATGAGTGGGACAAGAGGGAACATGAACTGAGGCTTATGCAGGAGCTACAGGTATACATGTAGTTGTCACATGACCCACAGCTGTGTACAATGACCTGCCAAGGATCGCAGGCCATATCTGTACACACTGCTGTATGCAACCAATGTTTCTGCCTACTTATTTTCTAAGCTGTATTTGTGTCCCATACATAACAGCTGTCAGCCGTTTGCCTGGTTTGCTCTGTGCACACCTTTTTTCATGTATATGATTTCCAATGTATATATGTGACTGCCTACTTATTTTCTAAGCTGTATTTGTGTCCCATACATAACAGCTGTCAGCCGTTTGCCTGGTTTGCTCTGTGCACACCTTTTTCATGTATATGATTTCCAATGTATATATGTGACTGCCTACTTATTTTCTAAGCTGTATTTGTGTCCCATACATAACAGCTGTCAGCCGTTTGCCTGGTTTGCTCTGTGCACACCTTTTTTCATGTACATGTATATGATTTCCAATGTATATATGTGACTGTTATGTCTGCTACTGCCCAACAACTGCTCTACATGTACATACTAGTATTCAATTATAGAACGGCTGCTTCTGCCAGTTCAAAGTTGTCTTTCTTCTCAGCTGTTTTTTTTTGTGGAAGCCTGGGAATTATCAGTATGCAGCCTAACCAAACACAGTTTCACCAAAAGGAATGTGGGAGTATATCTAGCTATCAAAACAGTAGATAGTTTGTGGTTAATTTAACCTCCTTTTTCCTCTACTTTTAACACTCACACTTCCTCCTTCCTCTCTCCCTTTTCCCCTATTCAACCCCCCACCTTTTAGTTGCGGGAGAGTGTTCGCATGACGGTGAAGAGTATAGTACAAAGTGTAGTGGAAACAGAGCAAGTAGACAGTATATTACACAAACATACCACCCCAAGTGACTACGAATGCTTGGAAGTGGTTGTGGAGAAATTCTCATCAAAGTGCTTCCATATTGGAAAGGTACATGCATGCTTACACACATACATAAGCAATGTAGGAAATGTAGAGGTGCTTTGTATAAGCAATCTCCTATTTACCAAGCTGTTTCTCTTAACATAGGCCTGCTTACATGTATATGTCTATCATTACTCCTGCAGGTGGACTATGCTCTGCGCCATGTGTATGCCTTGGTCAATCTCTGTGAGGCTGGAATATCCTCTGACAGGTTAGCTCTATACACATCCTCCAATGCTGTATGGTGGGGACAATCCTAGAGTAGATATTGTGAACTGAGTGTTGTCAAGACTGGCTGGCTGGCTGCCGCACATGGCTTATGAATTGTTAATACACTGTGCTCTCTACCCTCTAGGATTGTCCAGGCAATTGATGACACTTGCTGATTCAGCTTGTATACATGACGGACATATTGAACTAGAACTATAATATAATATATCTACATGTAGGTTAATCACCAATGATATTATTTATGTTACAAATACATTTACTTGCATTTTAATCTTGAGTTGTATTGATGGATTTTTCAAACATCAACAAGTTCATACATTTGAGATTGGAGTAGTTATATAGTAGATATTCCAAATCAGTGATAAGGCACTGATAGCACGTGTGCAGTTACCAGATCATCTACAGCTCACTATAATATGAACACATTAGCTCACTATAATAATATCTCAATTTGTCTTCATGTCCTGTTAATTAGTCTTATTTGTCTTCATGCATAACCTTTTGGCTGCATCATCAATAATTGGTTGCCAGCTGCAGACTATGTTAATATCATTCCAGCTGTCATCTAAATGCAGTATTCTGTTTAGCTCACTATATAAATGCAGTATACTCTGGAGTGCCTAAAGACTACACTGGATATGTGAATACATACATTCATCTATCGTATGTCTACCATTACTCCTGCAGGTTGACTATGCTCTGCGCCATGTGTATGCCTTGGTCAATCTCTGTGAGGCTGGAATATCCTCTGACAGGTTAGCTCTATACACATCCTCCAATGCTGTATGGTGGGGAGAATCTTAGAGCAGATATTGTGAACTCAGTGTTGTCAAGACTAACTGGCTAAAAGGCATACACTGTGCTCTCTACCCTATAGGATTGTCCAGGCAATTGATAACACTTGCTGTATGTGTACATGATGGAGATTGGACAACTCATAAGTTGCTTCAAACATGTATTTTGTCATTGCTGGACTTTCTCCAGGAGTGCGAAGTTTTTCATCATTATGATTAGCAGACATTCCCAGTACCAAATATACGCTTTCTTGTGGTTCAAATCAGTGATAAGGCACCTGTCAAGCCAACTACATGAGCAGTCACTGACTATCTGTGGACAATTAACACTACCCACTCTCATTTTGATTGATGAAAAAAATGATAGAAAAACCAATAATGTGCATGTGTGAATTTTCTAAATTGTAACTACACTTTGACTTTAGTACTCTTCTCCTTCGCCTTCATCCTCAGCAGAGTCCATGCCAACCTCTTCGTAGTCCTTCTCAAGAGCAGCCATGTCTTCACGGGCCTCAGAGAACTCTCCTTCTTCCATGCCCTCTCCGACATACCAGTGAACGAAAGCTCGCTTGGCATACATCAGATCAAACTTGTGGTCAAGACGAGCCCAGGCCTCTGCAATGGCTGTGGTGTTGGACAGCATGCACACACTGCGCTGAACCTTAGCAAGGTCCCCGCCAGGTACGACAGTAGGTGCCTGGTAGTTGATGCCAACTTTGAAGCCAGTTGGGCACCAGTCAACGAACTGGATGGTGCGCTTGGTCTTGATGTTGCCTATTGCAGCATTCACATCTTTCGGGACCACATCTCCACGGTAGAGGAGACAGCAGGCCATGTATTTGCCATGACGTGGGTCACATTTCACCATCTGGTTTGCAGGCTCGAAACAGGCATTGGTAATATCTGCAACAGTGAGCTGCTCGTGATAGGCTTTTTCTGCTGAGATGATAGGGGCATAGGTGACAAGAGGGAAGTGGATACGTGGGTAGGGCACCAGGTTGGTCTGGAATTCCGTCAGATCCACATTCAAAGCCCCATCAAAACGAAGTGAAGCAGTGATAGAGGAAACGATCTGGCCAATTAGACGGTTCAAATTGGTATAGCTGGGTCGTTCAATGTCCAGGTTTCGGCGGCAGATGTCATAGATGGCCTCATTGTCTACCATGAAAGCACAGTCAGTGTGCTCAAGAGTGGTATGTGTAGTCAGGATGGAGTTGTAAGGCTCCACTACAGCGGTGGCAATTTGTGGAGCGGGATACACGGAAAACTCGAGTTTCGACTTCTTTCCGTAGTCCACGGAGAGACGTTCCATCAATAATGAAGCAAATCCGGAGCCAGTTCCGCCGCCGAAAGAGCGGAATACGAGGAACCCTTGAAGGCCTGTGCACTGGTCGGCAAGCTTGCGAACGCGGTCAACTACCTTGTCCACATGTTCTTTACCAACTGTGTAATGACCGCGGGCGTAGTTGTTGGCAGCATCTTCCTTGCCAGTAATAAGCTGCTCGGGGTGAAAAAGTTGGCGGTAAGTTCCCGTGCGAACTTCGTCAACGACAGAGGGCTCGAGATCGACAAAAATGGCCCGTGGAACGTGTTTTCCAGCGCCAGTTTCGCAGAAGAATGTGTTGAAGGAGTCGTCTCCCCCTCCAATAGTAGTGTCCCCTGGCATTAGGCCGTCTGGCTGAATTCCGTGCTCGAGACAGTAAAGTTCCCAGCAAGCGTTACCTATCTGGCATCCTGCCTGTCCAACATGGATAGAAATCACCTCACGCATTTTCACTCTTCGGAGAGAAGGCTCGGGCTAGACAAGACGGAAAAGCAGTTTCAAGTTTGCTTTAGCGCTCAATTTTTGACCGCGTGTTTTCCTCACGTGAACCTACATAAACTATATGGCACCCAACCTACGCACGTAGAGTAGCACAAACATGCACCCACGCACGTAGGTTGACGGCCATTCATATTCGCGCATACTAAAACGCACCACATACACGTTCTCACATGGCACACACAGTTGAATCATTGATTGTTGGTTCCAGGACTACAATATGCTATATTGTCCATAACTCAGGGGCACTCAGTACTCCTCTCCCTCGCCTTCATCCTCGGCAGAGTCGACACCAACCTCTTCATAATCCTTCTCAAGAGCAGCTAGATCCTCACGAGCCTCAGAGAACTCTCCTTCTTCCATACCCTCTCCGACATACCAGTGAACGAAAGCTCGCTTGGCATACATCAGATCAAACTTGTGATCAAGACGAGCCCAGGCCTCTGCAATGGCTGTGGTGTTGGACAGCATGCACACACTGCGCTGAACCTTAGCAAGGTCTCCGCCGGGTACGACAGTAGGTGCCTGGTAGTTGATGCCAACCTTGAAGCCAGTTGGGCACCAGTCAACGAACTGGATGGTGCGCTTGGTCTTGATGTTGCCAATTGCAGCATTCACGTCTTTCGGGACCACATCTCCACGGTAGAGGAGACAGCAGGCCATGTATTTGCCATGACGTGGGTCACATTTCACCATCTGGTTTGCAGGCTCGAAACAGGCATTGGTAATATCTGCAACAGTGAGCTGCTCGTGATAGGCTTTTTCTGCTGAGATGATAGGGGCATAGGTGACAAGAGGGAAGTGGATACGTGGGTAGGGCACCAGGTTGGTCTGGAATTCCGTCAGATCCACATTCAAAGCCCCATCAAAACGAAGTGAAGCAGTGATAGAGGAAACGATCTGGCCAATTAGACGGTTCAAATTGGTATAGCTAGGTCGTTCAATGTCCAGATTCCTGCGGCAGATGTCATAGATGGCTTCATTGTCTACCATGAAAGCGCAGTCTGAATGCTCAAGAGTGGTATGCGTAGTCAGGATGGAGTTGTAAGGCTCCACTACAGCGGTGGCAATTTGTGGAGCGGGATACACGGAAAACTCGAGTTTCGACTTCTTTCCGTAGTCCACGGAGAGACGTTCCATCAATAATGAAGCAAATCCGGAGCCAGTTCCGCCGCCGAACGATCGGAATACGAGGAACCCTTGAAGGCCTGTGCACTGGTCGGCAAGCTTGCGAACGCGGTCAACAACCTGGTCCACATGTTCTTTACCAACTGTGTAATGACCGCGGGCGTAGTTGTTGGCAGCATCTTCCTTGCCAGTAATAAGCTGCTCGGGGTGAAAGAGTGAGCGGTAAGTTCCCGTGCGAACTTCGTCAACGACAGAGGGCTCGAGATCGACAAAAATGGCCCGTGGGACGTGTTTTCCGCCGCCAGTTTCGCTGAAAAATGTGTTGAAGGAGTCGTCTCCCCCTCCAATAGTAGTATCCCCTGGCATTAGGCCGTCTGGCTGAATTCCGTGCTCGAGGCAGTACAGTTCCCAGCAAGCGTTACCAATCTGGCATCCTGCCTGTCCAACATGGATAGAAATCACCTCACGCATTTTTACTCTTGGGGAAGAAGGGCGTTTAGGGAGTTTACGAGAAGTAGGGAGTGTACAGACACACAGAAAGTAGTTACGATCACTTCTGCTTGTCCGCGAATGAAAGGAAATGGTTTGCGGTCGTGTTATATATGATGACGCGATTAGACGCGCGCGGGCGCTTGATATCCGGCCGGGGAGATAGCCCGAATATGCCACGCCCAGCTTTAGGTAGTAACAATGGCTGCTCTTCTTCGTAAGATTAAGAAAAAGCCCATTCGAGAACCCTCCAATTCCTTACCCCCAGTCAAAGATAAACCTACCAAGCCAGACATGCCTGCTGATGTCAGTGATGAGGTTCTCAATGAGGTGAGCGTTAATTAGAGTGCGTACTACGAGCTGCCGAGATCAGATCTCTCTCTCTCTCTCTCTCTCTCTCTCTCTCTCTCTCTCTCTCTCTCTCTCTCTCTCTCTCTCTCTCTCTCTCTCTCTCTCTCTCTCTCTCTCTCTCTCTCTCTCTCTCTCTCTCTCTCTCTCTCCCCTCAGCCTAATACATCCAGTAATGCCATACCTGCTGCAATTGTTAATAATCAAGCCTCTCTATTCTCTGGAATGACAATCAGTTCCAATGTTAGGAAAACGGAGGATCAGAGTTCTCCCAACAGTAGTTCAGGTAGTACAGTACCCTATGTTATTGGTGTTCATAGTAAATTACTGTCATGTACTTGTACATGCATAGCTAATAGGACAACAGAGGAACCTGTAGGTGAAGGGAAGGAGACTGAAGACAGTGAACCACAAGATAAGGGAGAAGGAGGAGAGGCACCGTCGGCATTTCCTTTCATATCTCAGGAACCACCTGAACTACCAGACTCGGAGGAAGGAGGGGACAAAACTGGACTAGGAAAAGAGGATGAAGTATCTGCCTTCTCCTTTTTGCAACCACAAGCCAAAGGAGAAGAGAGCAAGGAGGAGAAGAGTGATGATAGTTGTCTCCAGTCCTCCGAACACACAGACTCACATCCTATATCACAGTCACCACAACAACCTTCAATCAATGTCCCTCTACAGACGCAGGATAAAGACTACGAATCATCTCAACAAACTTTCCCGACAGTACAAAACAGTTCTGGAACAGTTTCCCCCGTCCCTGGCCCCATCAGTCCTCCCATGACCTCTCACCCTTCGACCACACCCAGTATACAGTTGTCCACACCCGTAGGCAAACAACAGCCTCCTACTAACAAGAAGAAGAAAACGAGGAAAGTGGTTAGGTAAGTGGAGATACCAACCACCACTTCCTGCATGAAGATGTGTGCATTTGGTTGTGTATGTTTGTGTATATATACATGTATATGCATGTACAATGAAAGCCACCACAACAACCTTGTTGTGGTGACTGTGATATAGGATGTGTATGTGTAATAATAACTTACACTGTTGGTCAGGTGCAGCATTTCTGATATTTTGGGGTGAATTGTCCTCAATCCTAGCTTTGCATGGGATGAGTACGTGTACAGTGGAACCTCTTTAATCTGGACACCCTTGGGACAGAAGAAAATGTCCTGATTAGTGAGGTGTCCTGATTTCAGATGTTAAATTGTACACAAACATGGCATTTGGGACAGCTAAAAGTGTCCCGTTTATTGAGGTGTCCTCATTTTAGGTTGTCCTGATTAGAGGGGTTCCACTGTATATACATATGCTGTCATTGAGTACATATTTTGAATTTTAGGCCAGGACAGGAGAGAGTTGATGATCCCTACGCAGCGCTTCTTGATATAAGCCCTGAGAACAGTAGCCCCAAATCCAACAGTGCATCCATTGGGAGCAGGACAGAACTTGATTCTGTCTCTCTAGCCAGCCAGGCCTCTTCCATAGAGGCTAGTCAAGATGGTCATTCAGTGGCCATCACTCCCACTGAGCCACTTGATAGCTCTGTCAGTGCAAATGAACCGTGTGATACTTCTGACAAGGCAACTGTTGACAAAGAAAAGGACATCAAGACTGAGGCACAAGATGTGAAGAGGGAGGAGGAAGGAGAGGGAGCCGGAACTCTTCCCACTAGTGGAGATGATGATGGCAAGCACAAGGAGACTCTTCTTGTAGATCTCTCCAATGTGGAAGATGAAGGTAGAGAGAGGGAGAGAAAGGAGGAGAGTGGGTCAGAGCAGCGTCTGCTTGCTGAGGTGTTCAATGGTGACTTGGGAGGTGAAGGGAGAAAAGAGGAGAAGGAGGGGGATGGGAGGAAGGGGGAGGGGGAGAAAGTGAAAGGAGGAAAGGTGACGCCGGAGGGAGAAGAGGTGGACCAAAAAGACAGAGAGACCGAAGAGAAACAGGCAGAGAATGTGAACTACAGTGTAGAGCTGACTGCCTCAGAGCAGCTAAGTCTTCTAATACAGAGCTCTGAGAGCAACCTGGCCAGAATTAGGTACATACTGTACATCTAACTAATTCTTTAACCACACCATCCCAATTCTCAAGGCTGGCCATCCAAGTGTCCTGTGTGTGTGTGTATGTGTGTGTGTGGGGGGGGGGGGGTATTCATCTGGGTTAGTGGGTTGGGTTCCTAACTTCTTTGTTCGATCTTTGTCTGCACTGCTAGTGTGCAAGTATTTTACTCAGTTATTGTACTACTTGTACACTACTTATTCAGGCACTACAATAGTGTGTATATTGGTCTATTGTTTGATGGGACATACACTTTATGGTACTTTATGTGTGGTGATTTCACATGTTATGTACACACTGCGGTTCCTTGTAGACTGGACTTGGCAGAACTCCACACTCAGAAGCAGTCACATCTGAATCAGCATATTTCTGCAGTCAAGCAACAGAAAGAGGTAAGTTGTATTACTACATGTACATACAGTGTCCATCTGTTTTGGGTAAGCCCTTAACCACAACTAAAGCCTGACTGTCTCAGAAGTCAGGACACCTCAATGACAACATCCTCTGTACATGTCAGACTCACAGACACAGCCTATTGTATGTTGTAGTGTGGTGTGTACAGTACTGTACTGTATATTTCAGAACAGAACACAGATGAAGGAGCTGAGGGCCAGGGAGGCAAAGGCTTTGTCAGAGGAAGACTATGAGTTAGGTGAAGCAGTGTTTGTGTGTGTGTGTGTGTGTGTGTGTGTGTGTGTGTGTGTGTGTGTGTGTGTGTGTGTGTGTTTTGTGCCTGTGGTATGCTTTGAGAGTCTCAGTGGTTTAAATATTCAAGGTGGGAGATGGGAATTGGCCAACTACTCTAGTAATTGCCAGGGTATGTGGTTATGTGCCAGAGGCTACGTATGGAGGAGTGGGAGATGCAGTCTGCCTGAAAATATGCACTTAATTGTTCATGTGGTGATTGTGTGTCCACAGCATCTGATGTACCATTACTATTTCATGTCTTTACATTACATCTAGCGGAAGAGCTACGAGGAGAACTGGAGTCAGTGAGTAAGGACTCCAGCTGGAGTATAGCCACTGCCTCGCACTCTCTGGTCAGTTTCCGCCACACATTTGGTACCACTACTTGTGTACATGTGTGTGGTCAATACTTGTAATATTCAAGCTCACCATGTGCCTGTATATGTGTATTAAACACAGTTGTATTGCTGTGTGTGTGTGCCTGGTGAGGGATGCTCACTTCTCTGTGTATGTTGTGTGCAGTTACGGCAGTGGTTGCAGGAGGTGTGCACCCTGATCCAGGCTGAAGAGAGTGTGCAGTCTAACATACGTACACAGCTAACTGAGATGAGGGTAAGTAGAGCTACATGTATATACACTGCACATGATAACGAGGATAAGAGTGTTTGTGCCTCTACCCCCTCTATTTCTTTCCTCTCATACACTCACTTGCGCTGTTCTCTCCATCACAGGAGATACAGAGCCAGGCACTGTCCCGTACTGAGGACCAGATTACATCCACTCAGACAAAGTCAGTATAGTGACCTGATGGGGGGAGCACAAATATGCCTCCGCCCACCCAATGATCATGACAGAACCAACCCAAGTCCTTGCCCATAAAATGCCTAGTCCTGACCTATAGCCTCTAGTGTAGCCATAGACAAGGTCACAAACCTTGTTATGGATACACTGTGCTTGGTACTTGTGCTGTGAACTGATGAAAGGGAGGATCCCTTAGAGCAGTAATATCGTACACTCAGTGGTATTAGTGTAGTAATCAGAAGGTCCTGGGTTCGAATCCCAGCTGGATCCTGAGTTTTTTCAGGATCTTTCATAATGACTTGGCATTGATGTTTGGTTAATAGTGTTTCCATCATTTAGGCTAACTTTACATGTTGTGTTAGACTGGCTATAGCTTGCTATTATTCACCATACATGTTTTAGTGGTTGTGTTTGTAAACGTGTGCAGGCAGAAGATGAAACTGAAGGCACTGGAAGACAAGATGGAACGTGAGAGAGGGTGAGGGGCAGTACCATTGGGAATACAGTGTACACACAACCTCCCTCCTCCCACTCTTTCTCTCCCCTCCTTTCCATGTTCTCTACAGGCACATTGCTCTAGATAAAGAGCACCTTCAGAAGAGAGAGCAGCAACTACAGGTAGCTAGCACATGTGTACATACACACATGGTACTTCATATCTCTTACTGTGTATTCATACAGTCTTTCCACTCTGTGTGTGTGTGTGTGTGTGTGTGTGTGTGTGTGTGTGTGTGTGTGTGTGTGTGTGTGTCCATTACACATAGGATGAAATTGCAAGTCGAGCTGAGGTGTTTATCTCCAAAAAGACCACACTACAGGAGGAACTCAACACCGTCCTTGTGAGCCCCAACCCTCCTCACACGACTACAGTACATATAGTATGACTGCATGTGTTAGAGTGACATCTCTGAGCTGGAGGCAAAGTTGGCTGAACTGAGGCTGGAGGAGGCCAGACTTCAGGCCGCCATCGCAGATGAGGAGACGAGAATCGAGGCCATCCATCACGAGCTGGACTCTGAGAACTGCAGTCTACATGAGGAGAGAGACGGTCTCACGAAACGTGAGCAGGAGCTGCAAGCACAACAGGTTGGGTAGTTGCTTCATTCATGTACACAATGCTAGTTACATGTAGATGTATACACTAGATAAATTGACATGTTCTTAGTTAAAACAATCTGGCATACATGTACATCTATTACAACATGCATGTATAACGTACGTACATGTACATGTAGTACTACTGATGGTCATACTAGTATATATATATATGAAGTATCTATTGGTGTGATTGTGTCTATAAATGTATATGCAGGAAGGGCTAAATAAGGTCAGACAAGAATATGAGACAGCTCAAAAGGAAGTATTGGCTGAGAAACAGAGGTATATACATGAAAACCATGTGCATAGCACACTAGCCAAACAGGACAGAAACCCACCCCATTAACCCACTCCAGACAAACATTAGTATATAAGAGTAGGACACTGAATCCCCAGCCTTGAGAACTGGGAATGGTGGGTAGATCTCTGTGGTACCAACTCTCCCCACACATCCAGTGCCCAAACTCTCACCAACAAACTAACACACCTGTGGCTCACTAACAGACAAATGCACAGAGACACATAATCAACCTGAACTCAACAGCTTGCTCAGGTGCAAACATACCGAGTGTGGAGAACTCCCAGCAACAACTCACTCAGGCTCACATGCAGAAATATGTAAGCAAACAAGCAAACACCAGAGACTCATAGAACACACAGAGACACATAACTAACCTGAGCGTGGAGAACTCCTAGCAACAGCTCATTCAGGTGCAAACATACCGAGCGTGGAGAACTCCCACATGTACATGTATAGTGTGTGTGTGTGTGTGTGTGTGTGTGTGTGTGTGTGTGTGTGTGTGTGTGTGTGTGTGTGTGTGTGTGTGTGTGTGTGTGTGTGTGTGTGTGTGTGTGTGTGTGTGTGCTTGTGTGTGTTGTTTAAATGTGCTGCTGCTGGTGGATTCTCACCAATGTACATGTACATGCAGTATCAGTGATGTTTTGAGCCGGGTTGACATGAAGTGGGTGGAGTCAGAGCACCGTACACACACTCTGGTCCAGTGTCTGAGCTGTGCTGGGGACCTGGGGAAGATGGACACATCATCTCTTCTCTCACCATCAGAAAAACTACAGCGGTACCCATCCAAATATACATGTACTTGTACATACATATACATTGTACATGCATGCACGTACATACACATGGATACATGTACACCTGTAGCATCCAAAGCAAAAGCACCTCAATGAATAGCCTTTCTGCCTGAAACATGTAATAGGATGCCTTACTGATATGCACCACACCTTTTGCTATACCACAAAACCATGCACACATGCAGACCTACACAGGTATATAGAGTTTGTGTGTGTTGTTGCAGGTGTCGTGAGACAGTGGTGGTGAGGGAGGGGAGGGTGAAGGAGGTGGCCAATCGAGTCTTGTCCTTGCAGAGTCTCATCTCCCAACTGCGGAGGCAGATCACCCTCACACAGGAGAGGGTACCTCAACTAGAGGATGCAAAGAAAGCGGCTGTAGCAGGTGACTGAAACATTGACTATGATGAGAACATACTGCCATGTATTGTGATGTAGCTTCTTAATTTACCTTCCTTCCACCTTCTCCTTCAGTACATACACTATCATGTACGTATAGCTTAGTTGGTAAGAGTAGTGTTTCCTAGAAAGCAGGTGTTGTGGGTTTGAATCAGTAGCCAATTTTTCTTAAAAAATTAACTGTTTCAGGCAAGTTGTGTTGCTTTGTCTTTCTGTTGTTGTATTGTTGCCTTGATTTTCTAACCATCCCTCTGATTGATTTATCATGTACATATGTGTATATGTAGCTCGCCAGTACAAGGAGGCGGGGAGGGTATCAGCCGAGCTGAAGCAACTGAGAGCAGAAATGGAACAACAGAAAAAACAGGTCAGACAACATGCACTGCTCCAGACACTCTGACAGTACAGCAAACCCTTTTAAATGAGTTACCATGGGTGGCATTCCAACCTACAGTATATCTGTAACATAGCATTGCTCAAAGACTCTCCCTTTGGCCCTTCCAATGTTGTGGGTTCAAAGGTCATTCGTGATGGGGAGAACATGGGGAATGAGGCCTACCTGTAAGGATTAATTGACACATTATCTCATAGCCTATAATATAGCTACAGGTTTGCTTCGACACTGGAGCATTTGGTAGCTGCAATCTGAATACTCCCCCAGTGGCGGATCTAGGGGGGTTTCCACTGAACACAAATGCTCACATCTCACAAATGTGCTCAGCTGCTGTCGATTTCATGCTAGTTTGCGTTCTTCGCACGCGGAGCATGCGTTAGTGCTAGCACGTTATAGCTATAGGTGTAGGACGTACTAGACGCTCACATCATTCATAATTCTATGGTTACGGGTACGTGTCATTCGTGCGCGTGCTTAATTAACTGGGTGGGGCTACAAAACTTGCGCGACATGCTACCCCCTTTGCTAAATCCGCCACTGTCCCCCATAGTTTCTGAAATCATATACCTACCTCTCAGATCCAGTGTGACTGTCTAATCAATTTCTAAAATATGTAAATAACCGCATGCTTCTGGTGCTTACTTGGGACTCAGTTTGTAACAATTGTTAAGACACCTATGGTCTCATACACTTCAGCTGGAAGAAAGCGAGGCAGAGGTGTCCAGTCAAAACCAGCTGCTGTCAACACTCAGTGCTGAACTGGCTCACGAGAGGGAGGAGCTTGAACAGGAGGAACGTCAGGAAGGTGCGCTAAGTATCGGCTACATACAGTGTATTCGCAGGGTAACAGGTTTTGCGATATTGTAGCTGTACACAGTAGATAAACATATGACCTCATGGCCCAAATGTTGGTTAGGAGCTTCTTTACCTAGAAGAAACACATCCCTGATGGAATAGTGACTTTTACAAATTCTTTACCAAGAATATCACTTCCTTGATATAATAATGGCTTCTTAAACTACATACAATACCTCCTTGATGTATTGGTTTCTGAAGGAAGTAAGAACCACCATAGACTGTATATGGCACAACCTATCTGTGGTATGTAGCAGAGTATGGCATGTAACAAAGCCTACACATATTTATGCAACAACCAGTTTACAGCTTTTCCTCCTTGTATAAGCTCTGTTATGTAAATTAACAATCCACCAAGTGTGGTTTCATTGGAGTTGTATTTCATAAAGTGAGGCTTCTACATATGGTGTACAGTGGAACGTCTCATCAGGACACCCTCAGGACAGAAGAAAATGTCCTGATTAGTGAGGTGTCCTGATTTCAGTAGTTGAATGTACACAAACATGCCATTGGGCTCACATGTCCAGCTATTGAGGTGTCCTCATTTCAGGGTGTCCTGACTAGTGGAGTTCCACTACCACAGTGTATAACATGCTCTGTTTCCTTATTACATGTAAATTGTGTGTGTTTGTTTAACCTTGTATCCATGTACATGTACACTGCTTCAGATATGGAACATGTACGACAGTTAGCAGCTGTACTTGCAAAATTACAGGCAAGCAAAGCAAGGTGGGGTATCATCCAGTGTATTAGCATGTATACATGTATATGTTGGTAAGAGTGTCGCCTAGGAAGTGGAGTAATGTGGCTTTGAATCCCACCCAATTAGGCAGCAATTTCTTCTTTGTTTCAGGGGAGTTGTGTTATGTTGCTTTGCCTATCTGTTGAGTTGTGGTGTACGTGTTGCCTTGGGTGCTGTTCTAAGCATGTTGTTATTGAGTTATCACATGTTCCTCCTATTGAATATTTGTGATGGGGGTATCTCTGTTGTGTAGTATTCCAGTGTCATCGTCTCCTCTGGGGCAAGTAATAGAATGTTGGCTCCAGCTCTACAAGGTAAACAATCAGATAACACTCGATCACTGTGGGTCTCTATTTATTTCCTGGTGCTGTGTGTAGTTACTGGCCAATGGGCTGTGTGCTAAACATGACCTGGAACTAGCGGACTTTACTCCACACGTGGATCTGGAGGTTGAAGAGAGAGAGGGAGAGGAGGTGGATGAGAAGATACCAGCTGACGCAGGTCTGTACTTACCATACCACCCACATATGAAATGCATGCATGAACAATTTCATGCACAGAACACTACAAAGAAAACTGAGTACTGTAACCCTCGCTGTGCATGCATGCCGAGGGTTAATGAAAGAAGGAAGTTAAAAGGAAAAGATGAAGATGACACATATACCCAACAACTTCAATGGCTTAGAGAAATAGAAGATTAACGTCGGTTTCAACAGCCTATGCCAGTATCAAGCATGTGTATGACAGGGCTGTGGTGTAGCAGCCGCTTCGCAGTTTGTTCTGCAGTTTCCAATAACAAGTTACCTAACATCAGCATGTGTGTGGATTTGATGATGTCATTTGTCTTTAGATATGATGTCATTTGTCTTTAGATATGATGAGTAGTATGAGTCAGCAAGATCAGATACCTCCTGAGGTATGCATAATTATACATGCACATACCTTCACTGTTACATGATATGTCTGTAGCAAGCAGTTATGGTATATTTCCTTTATATATGATGACATAAGCCCTATTATGAGATTAGTGTGGTCTTTTATTTCATGAACTGAGGCCTCCTACATACAGTATAAAGTGTTACCTGTCTGTACTGCATTCGTCTTCCCTTATGCACATATGTCAGCAAGATCAGGTGTCCCAAATGCCTCCTGTGGTAGGAGGGTGTATGTAATCAATGTGTTGTAGTTTCAAGATCAGTTTTTATTAGAGTGGTATGAAGGGTGTCTCCTTACAAGAGAGGTCCTTCTATGTGTAACCATGATTGGCATTACACAATGTACGTGTGGATCACTTGCTAGGTGCCCAGATAGACAGTACGTCAGCAGGTCGGGCGACGGGGGTACATTGTAGTTAGGTAGGGCTAGGATTAAGCTAGGTTCATAGACAGGAGTGTGTTCCCATCAACACACTTATATTGAATGATGTAATGCTACAGGATACATGTAGCTAGCTACAAGAGACACTTGTTGCATACTCCCCTCTAAATAGTGCACACCAAATCAGTTTACAGTATGAAATTTCTTTGTACTCTCTTATCAGGAGAGGACTCCTGGTGTGGGGAGGGAGGAGGAGGAGGAGGAGGGGGAGGGGGAGGGGGAAGGAGAGGGAGGGGAGGGTGTTCTCAGTGCAGCTGAGATAGATGAAGTGAAAAGAAAGATCGCTGAACTTGAATCCAAGATAGAGGAGGCTATCAGCGAAGAAATTGAAAATTATGATCTAGCAGGTGAAGTACTCCCTATCAGCCCTACTAGACACTATATACATTCATGACTATATTCTATATTAGTGACGGAAACCTTTGTATTCTGAATCCTCAGTTGCAAACAATAGTGTGAACATAGTTTGTGTACTTTTACAGATAAACTGGATAGAGAGTTGAGTGTCTTGAGAGGAAAACTGAAATCAAGCTAGCTTTCAATCCTATGTATGTGTGTGCTTTTAGAATTTAGTATCTCCCATTCCATATTATGATGAATAATGCAGGGTACCTCTGCATGTGTATAATTATATAGAATTCACGAACTGTGCGCTGGCATGACATACCACTCCTGTGTGTGAATAGTTACATATAACATTTGGCAGTAATCCTATGCACTCCTACTGTCCCAGGAGATTTAGAATAATGTCTTTCAATATGTCATGATTAACTATAAAAGCAATGCTACCTGTGTGCAATTCAGAAGCTTATGTTAGTTGGTCAGAGACATGCAGTGGCCTGGGATCTACTGTGTGCTAAAGATTTTGCTGTGTGTGTGCAGTTTAGGCACAGCTCAGCTCACTCTGCAGAGTTGTGGGAGTGATGACTCGGATATTACTTGTTCTTTCTTCTTTGGAAAAGTCGATCGAGCATTCCGAGATGAAAATGTTCTCTACACACTAAGAAAACTTTTCTTCCCAGTCGAAGGCCCTTCACCAGATGTGTTTGATGTCTTCATGACTCTCAGTATAGAGAATGTTCCCAATGTCACGTGTCGAAATGATGCTTTTCGAGACATTTCCATAAAAAAAATTCCTCCTGCATCTGATCTGTGCAATAATCTCGAAATAACGTGTACTAATGCAAACTACAGTCTGGAGTGGCGGCATCAGTGGAGTAAAAGTATCATAGGCTATTTTGTTCAGAAGGAAGACCTGAAATTTTTGCAGGACACAAACTTTGTTGCATTCTCAGCAGCATCTTTCAACAGCTTTGATACAAGTGTATTCAGTAGAGCAGGTGGCCATTTGAGGGAGGATGAAATGGATAATTCAACCAATATTGCTGTGGCTGAGAGAGATGTTGTGCGCTTTTTGCTGACAATTGATTCCCTGCCATGCAAACCTGACAATGATGTACTACTTGCTGCCTGGGAAGACATATTGCCTTGGGTTAGTTCACAAGTTGCATAGTTGAAGCCATGCATGAATGAGAATGTGAATGTTAACTCTTCCAATATGCATACACTAGTAAAGGTTGTAGATGCATAAAGAGAGTGTATAGAAACACTGTAGGCTATATATGTTACATGAGAAGTGTACAGCTTGTGCTGTTATTATACGTAGCTGCAATATTTCAAAATCCAATACAGTAGAGAAACTAGCAAGTTTCTACTGTTTCGTTCCTTTCTTTTAACTGAATTTTAACTCCTGTACAGTAGGAAAATACAATGAATCAGTTGTGAGATGGAACTCATCAGTTGGTCTCTCACTTGGTTTGAAATAGCTTATAGACTCTTTAGTGGGTGGTCACTCTTGAATGTGACTCTTTGTTCCCCCTTACTTTAGGTTACAACACATGTACATGTCTAGCTAGCTAGCTAGCACTAAAAAATTAATCTTGTTGTATTGACAAAGACGGTTTGTGACATGAGTTTCATTCAATATCTGCATCAGTTCATCTCCAGTATACATCCTCATGGCAATATCTGCAGTATAGTTATATGTCTACATAGTGCGCGTGTGAAAAATGTGTAGGATGTAACTGAGTAACATGCCCATGCAAATATTTGGCTGAGTGCAGTATCGTATGTCCAATTAGTTACAGTTAGTAATGACTATGGTTAATTCAATCGCGTCATTTCATAGCCCATTAGGAGATTGAGGAAATCACATAGCCTTAGTGGAAACCCTACACAGTCTAGATCTATGCTTTAATTTCAGTACAACATTAGTGTGAAACATGCAACAGGTATAACCATGCAGAACGTTTATTAAAATATTGCTGTGAAGAGGTAAGCATGCATGCTGATAGGTTGTTGGCAGTATAACAATACTGATGATGAACTGATGCAGGTATGGGATGAAGCTCATGCAATAACGTTAACTGCACAGTTTTTGTTTATACAATTTTTACAGTGGTAAGAAATGCTAGAGAGTTCTCATGTGGCTAATGACCAGTAATGGTCATGTCAGCAGTGCCCTAAACAGAGAGTCAACTGATTTATTAGGCCTGTACCTCTATTGTTATAGATTGAAATCTATGCCAAGAATTCTGAAGATCTGGAGAATGTTCAGTACTCTAAAACTGAGAGAGGATTTGCCTTCCGTGAAACCTCAACTCGTGACCGTGGCATTACATTACTACTTTTGACTGTCATTCACATTTTATTAAACACTGTTTTTGCCCTGGCTGCAACCTACTTACTCTCTAAATATCACCAAGGCCTCAAGAAGGTAGAGGGCAAGCGCTATACAGTGGTAGCCAGTATGTACTGGGCAGTCGTACTTGTGTGCTTGGCTGGTTCAATTGTCATAATTGTAGGCAATGCCTACCTATACTATGCTCTCGTTTTCTTTGATAAATCAGCCAAAGAAGCAAGAGCATATCGTTTTATAAATGATATAACAGTTGCTGCTATAGTCATTGTCGAACTGATCATCTCATTTGTTGTGGTTCACGACCCTACATTCTTTATCCCCCACCTGATTCGTCGAACCTTGTGCTGCAATCAATGCTGCTACTGCTGTGGTTCTCAAAGCCGCCGGTACTTTCTCCGCAGAATGATCCTTAGTATAGCCATGTGGATCATCATGCTCTTCTTGCAGCTAGTAATCTCATCACTCCTTCCAGTTGCTGTTGTATGTGTGATTAACCCTGTGCCTTCTCTAGCCTTCCTCTCCATAATGGTGTCAATGTTCTTCTGTTTGGTGGTTTTTGTGGCTTACTTCTTGAATGCCTTTGAAGGGAACTACATTGCAACCCATAGACTCACTAAGGAGGAGAGACGTAGATCCAGTGTTTCTCTGGAACATTTTGTGAAGAATCCTGGAATTGCTGGCAATTGGACACGTGATAAACTGCAGCTGTTGGCCCAGGCATTTATCTTTTTAGTGATATTTGGCATTGTTACTCTTGTCATCATCATCTACTTACATTTTGTGAGGGCAGGTGCTGATACCAACACTGTGAGTGGTCTCTTCTTTTCACTCGTTCCATCAGCCCTTCTTGGTGGCATCACATGGGCTGCAAAGAAACACCTCCTGGGAGAAGATGACGAAAAGGACAGTGAAAAAGAGGAAAGTACAGAAGAGGGTTACATTTCTGTTGGTGGCTTTTCAATTGCAACCAAGAAGCTGCGAAAGGCAAGCTTAAAAAAATTACTAAAAAGGCGTGGAAACAGCTCAAAGAATAAAACAAATCGCTCATCCAGTACTGTTCTTATTAACATGCCTGAGGATCATTCTGAATCACAAACAAACATCTGTGAAGACAAAGAGACAGAGACAGAGGAAGTCAGACTATCAATGCCAGAGGATGAAGAAGAGGTTCACGATGACACCAAAACAGACACCTGTGAAAAAGAGAGAGAAGTCTTCCCCACTGAACCAGGAGAGGATGAGAATGATGGCAAGAGTAATTCTGTGGAACTGACTGTCTCTCCTACCAAGAGACGTATATCATTTGCTGAGGATGGGCAGGATCACGATGACACCAAAACAGACACCTGTGAAAAAGAGAGAGAAGTCTTCCCCACTGAGCCAGGAGAGGATGAGAATGATGGCAAGAGTAATTCTGTGGAACTGACTGTCTCTCCTACCAAGAGACGTATATCATTTGCTGAGGATGAGCAGAATACGGACGGCCAAGACTAGCAAGCTAGCATACACCGACTCCTCCGATCCGTACATAACTATGCAACAGTAACAGTTTCCACTATACTACGTTAGTATGTAGTTATAGATATCATATAATATAGGTACACTATGGACATGTAGATTTCTCCACACCCTCAATGCTGTGACAGTCATTGTAGTATAATACCTACTATTGTTGCTCTTCAATTTCTTATTAAATGTATGATGTAATGCTGTGTCATTCTTGATGTGATCTAAAGGTGCTACAGCTGTTGTACAGAAATTGCTGTACTTCCAAACCCTATCGGGATTCTCCCTCCTTCTCTTACCAAAGATTTATTTCTGTCTGGGAATGTATTGACTTCCGTATAGTGAAGTCCAATATAGCATTTCCTCTTCTTGTACTATATATCTAAACACATATACAATTGGCATTAACCACACTTACATACACAGAGGCATATCAAGTTCAAACGCAAGTACTTAAGTGCAGCAGCAGCAGCCAAGCCAGCAGAAGTATGTACATAGCTTTAGTAAGCGTGAGTCTGTATCTCTTGTACAATGTCGATTGCTTCTGTACTGGGTGTTCTTCTGGGTGTGTGCACCCTGAGTATAGCTCAAGTCGACCTAAAAACCTGTGGGGATGAAGACTCTGACATTACCTGCTTTTTCTTCTTCAACAAAGTCGACACTGCATTCCGCAATAATGCTGTTCTCTACACATTGAGGAGGTCGTTCTTCCCAACCCAACGTCCTCGTCCAGCTGTGTTTGATGTTTTCATGACACTCAACATAGCAAATGTGCCAAATATCACATGCAAAGATCCAAGGTTTATATATGGGGAGAAACCAATCGACCAACTGCCTGATATGAATGATTTTTGTGATGGATCTACATACACATGTGGCCCTCTCACTCTGGAGTGGGAGCACCAATGGAGCAAGACTATCATCAGCCACATCATCAAGAGGGAAGGTCTGGACCTTTTGCAGGACACCAACTTCATTGCATATTCTACAGCAACTTTTAATAGCTTAGACACGAGTGTTTTCAGCAGGGATGGTGATAATTTGGAGAACAATAATACCATGAATGATAGCCTCAGTCGAGTGGAAAGGAATATTATGAGTTTTTTGCTGAATGTCGACTTTCTACCATGCCGACCTGATGACGGTGTATTGCGAGGAGCCTGGGAAGATATTTTGCCATGGGTAAGGTTTATAATAACTCTAGATCACACTTTCTGCATTTGTTTGCAAGAATCGGGAGCTCGCTTTGGAGAGTGCCTAACACGCTCATAGCTAGATCTACGTATAGCCTCAGCTCAGGGCTCCTGAACGCTGATATTGTCTTCAGCGTTCAATGTGGGCTGTGTATAGTGTGTATAAAGCAGGCCCTGGGCCCTGTCGACGGTTGGCTGCCCGCGTGGTTTGACATCAAGAATTAGCCCTACCACTCCCCTTTTATACGATGGCTGCTCGTCAGCAAAGGGTGTAGATATGAAGGATAGGGAGATGGCATGGCATGCAACAATGGTAGGGACTACAAATTTCCTTGTGCAAAATCGACAGTATATCTGACAATTTTCATGCGTTAGGACATTCTGAAATAATTATGTGTGTACTTTCTTCCTCACATGCCCATGCCCATTTCCTCTAAATAACCTTTGGAATTTTTTCCAGTGGCCGGCGGGCCAGGGTTATTATTGGCAACATCCCCTGTCTGCTGCAGCACTTGTTTCCATGCTTTTTGGCACTATCACCCTATAACTTACTGTAAATTGTCATAATTGTTTAGGTCTTAGCAGATAGTGACATACACTATGTATGTTGAATAATGTGCAGCTCCCTTTAAACTCATAGCAAGTTTACATTTTTTATCGCTCTCTTTAGATTCAACTATATGCCAAGAACTCTGACCAGCTAGACAATCTGGGCAATGTGGAATACTCCCAAGAGGAGAGGGGATATGCCTTCCTGGTGGGGAGGAGTCGTCAGAAAGGACTTACTGTACCACTACTAACAATTATACACATCTTACTGAACACAGTGTTTGCCTTAGCTGTGACATACTTACTCTACAAATACCACGGACAGCTCAATCAAGTGAAAGGCAAAAAATACCAAATGGTTGCCAGCATGTACTGGTCTACAGTTTTCCTCTGCTTTGTTGGAGCAGCAGCCATTATTGTTGGCAATGCCTACTTGTACTATGCACTGTCGTTCATTAATGATGAGTCACAAGAGGTGTTTGGTTTTCGTATAACGAGTGACATAACAGTAGGAATACTGGCAGTGATTGAATTTGTGGCATCGATTTTGACTCCTCACGACTCACAATTCTTCATTCCCCACCTCATTCGTTGTACTTTGACCTGCAATCAGTGCTGTCACTGCTGTGGGTCACAGCCTCGACTGAATTATCTCCGTCGCTTCATCCTCGGGGTATGCATGTGGATCATCATCCTCTTCCTTCAGTTAGCCATCTCATCACTCCTTCCAATTGCCATCGTGGTGATTTCAAATCCTGTACCTTCACTAGCATTCCTTTCAATTATGGTCTCACTCTTCTTCTGTTTGATGATCTTTATTGCATACTTTTTAAATGCCTTTGAAGGCAACTACATATCGAGACACAAGCTCAGTGAGGAGGAGAGACGAAAGAATAGCATCACGCTGAGCACATTGACAAGAGATTGGAACATGGCCAGTGACTGGGCTCGAGATAAACTGGTCCTGATTGCACAGGCTTTTATTTTCCTTGTCATCTTTGCCATAGTAGCACTGGTTGTCATCATCTACCTAAACATTGTGAGGGCAGGCGCCAACACCAACTCCGTAAGTGGTCTCTTCTTTTCCCTCGTTCCATCTGCTGTGCTCGGTGGCATAACATGGGCAGCAAAGAAGCACCTGTTCCAAGAGTTTGAAGAAGAAGAAGACAAGGAAGCAGAAAATGACGAAAGTGAACAGAGTATCCTGCAGATTGGGGGGATCTCTGTTCGTCCAATAACCTGGCGAAGATCAACAAAGAGGCAGAATTCTAACTTGACACCTACTCCAGGAACTCTGCAAGATACAACTTCAGATAAAAATACAGATGGACATTTCGACACTGCTATTGAAATGGACCAGATTGAAAGAAAAGATAGTGCAACAAAAGATCTCTCTGAGGCCTTGGATACACAGGATGAGGAAGGAATGATCCAAAGTGAAGAAAACGTATTAAAAAGACGGGTTACTATTGATACGCAAGAGGTTAATGTTCCCTTTTTGAAGGATGAAAAGGAAGAAATGGATGAAAATGATTTTCCAACTACTGCAGTTGACATGGGATCCTACACTTTAACTACTACAGAACCATAAACATCTGTATTTTTTACTTTGTGGACATTAAACATACATGTAACTCTATACAGCTGCAAGTGTATTTTATACCTATATATCAGATTGTGTAGCACAGTGGACTGGTCACTAGGGATACTACAACATGCAGGAATGTGAATGATGCATGTGATGTGGTGAACAATGTATAAGGTGCACGTGGCACTAGAATAGACTGTCAGCCATTTATGTGCACATTGCAATTACAACCAACAGGCAGAGGTATATAATAAGTCAAACAGGCAGTGATATATAAAAGCATACGTATATACATACATACAATGTCTGTGAGGCAGCACTAGATAGAGTAAGTTGAGCCACATTACCTGCAAGTTGCAATTGTGACCAATGCTCTCTGGATGAAAATGATTTTCCAACTACCGCAGTTGACTTGGGATCCTATATTTTAACCACTACAGAACCATATAAACATCTCATATATAATGACTATTTGTGGCTTGTACAATACACTCATTATAATTCATCAAACTGACATTCATTAGATTGCGTAGCACTGATGTACTATAGGGATACTACAACATACAGGAATGTGAATGATGGATGTGATGTGCTCTACATATACATGTAATGGGTGTAGCACAGGTAATAAGCAAACTTGAGTCCAACAGGCAGTGATAAAGCAGTGATAAAAGTATGCACACATGTTTGTGAGGTGGCACCCTAAGTTGACCAATGGACATTGTGTCAAAATACAGTACATCACAACATGTTACTTTACAAACTCTTGTCTATCCACATGTAGGTTATGCCCAAATCACAAGATGCCTGACAGAGGGCATTACCTGTTTTCTCAAGGTTAGAGATGTGTTAGTACACATGCAGAGCTACACAGGTATATAAAGTTTGTGTGTGTTGTTGCAGGTGTCGTGAGACAGTGGTGGTGAGGGAGAGGAGGGTGAAGGAGGTGGCCAATCGAGTCTTGTCCTTGCAGAGTCTCATCTCTCAACTGCGGAGGCAGATCACCCTCACACAGGAGAGGGTACCACAACTAGAGGATGCAAAGAAAGCGGCTGTAGCAGGTGACTGAAACATTGACTATGATGAGAACATACTGCCATGTATTGTGATGTAGCTTCTTAATTTACATGTATCGTCCTTCCACCTTCTCCTTCAGTACTTACACTATCATGTACATATAGCGTAGTTGGTAAGAGTAGTGTTTCCTAGAGAGCAGGTGTTGTGGGTTTGAATCAGTAGCCAATTTTTCTTAAAAAATTAACTGTTTCAGGCAAGTTGTGTTGCTTTGTCTTTCTGTTGTTGTGTTGTTGCCTTGGTTTTCTAACCATCCCTCTGATTGATTTATCATGTATATATGTGTATATGTAGCTCGCCAGTACAAGGAGGCGGGGAGGGTATCAGCCGAGCTGAAGCAACTGAGAGCAGAAATGGAACAACAGAAAAAACAGGTCAGACAACATGCACTGCTCCAGACACTCTGACAGTACAGCAAACCCTTTTAAATGAGTTACCATGGGTGGTATTTCAACCTACAGTATATCTGTAACAGCATTGCTCAAAGACTCTCCCTTTGGCCCTTCCAATGTTGTGGGTTCAAAGGTCATTCGTGATGGGGAGAACATGGGGAATGAGGCTACCTGTAAGGCTTAATTGACGCATTATCTCATAGCCTGTAATATAGCTACAGGTTTGCTTCGACACTGGAGCATTTGTAGCTGCAATCTGAATACTCCCCCCATAGTTTCTGAAATCATATACCTACCTCTCAGATCCAGCGTGACTGTCTAATGAATTTCTAAAATATGTAAACAACAGCATGCTCTGGGGCTTACTTGGGACTCAGTTTGTAACAATAACAAGATACCTATGGTCTCATATACTTCAGCTGGAAGAGAGCGAGGCAGAGGTGTCCAGTCAAAACCAGCTGCTGTCAACACTCAGTGCTGAACTGGCTCACGAGAGGGAGGAGCTTGAGCAGGAGGAGCGTCAGGAAGGTGCGCTAAGTATCGGCTACATACAGTGTATTCGCAGGGTAACCGGTTTTGCGATATTGTAGCTGTACACAGTAGATAAACATATGACCTCATGGCCCAAACGTTGGTTAGGAGCTTCTTTACCTAGAAGAAACATATCCCTGATGGAATAGTGACTTCTTACAACTTCTTTACCAAGAATATCACTTCCTTGATATAATAATGGCTTCTTAAACTACATACAATACCTCCTTGATGTATTGGTTTCTGAAGGAAAGTGAGAACCACCACAGACACAACCTATCTGTGGTATGCAGCAGAGTATGGCATGTGACATATGTCATAAGCCTACACATATCAACCAGTTTACAGCTTTTCCTCCTTGTATAAGCTCTGTTATGTAAATTAACAATCCACCAAGTGTGGTTTCATTGGAGTTGTATTTCATAAACTGAGGCTTCTACATATGGTGTACAGTGGAACGTCTCATCAGGACACCCTCAGGACAGAAGAAAATGTCCTGATTAGTGAGGTGTCCTGATTTCAGTAGTTGAATGTACGCAAACATGCCATTGGGCTCACAGGTCCAGCTATTGAGGTGTCCTCATTTCAGGGTGTCCTGACTAGTGGAGTTCCACTACCACAGTGTATAACATGCTCTGTTTCCTTATTACATGTAAATTGTGTGTGTTTGTTTAACCTTGTATCCACGTACATGTACACTGCTTCAGATATGGAACATGTACGACAGTTAGCAGCTGTACTTGCAAAATTACAGGCAAGCAAAGCAAGGTAGGGTATCATGCAGTGTATTAGCATGTATATGTTGGTAAGAGTGTCGTCTAGGAAGTGGAGTAATGTGGGTTTGAATCCCACCCAAGTAGGCAGCAATTTTTTCTTTGTTTCAGGGGAGTTGTGTTATGTTGCTTTGCCTATCTGTTGAGTTGTGGTGTGTTGCCTTGGGTGCTGTTCTAAGCATGTTGTTATTGAGTTATCACATGTGTGTTCCTCCTATTGAATGTTTGTGATGGGGACATCTCTGTTGTGTAGTATTCCAGTGTCATCGTCTCCTCTGGGACAAGTAATAGAATGTTGGCTCCAGCTCTACAAGGTAAACAATCAGATAACACTCGATCACTGTGGGGTCTCTATTTATTCCTGGTGCTGTGTGTAGTTACTGGCCGATGGGCTGTGTGCTAAACATGACCTGGAACTAGCGGACTTTACTCCACACGTGGATCTGGAGGTTGAAGAGAGAGAGGGAGAGGAGGTGGATGAGAAGATACCAGCGGACGCAGGTCTGTACTTACCATACCACCCACATAAGAAATGCATGCATGAACAATTTCATGCACAGAGCACTACAAACAAACCTAAGAACTGTAACCCTCGCTGTGCATGCATGCCGAGGGTTAATGAAAGAAGGAAGTTAAAAGGAAAAGATGAAGATGAGACGACACATAATACCCAACAACTTCAATGGCTTAGAGAAATAGAAGATTAACGTCTGTTTCAACAGCCTATGCCAGTATCAAGCATGTGTATGACAGGGCTGTGGTGTAGCAGCCGCTTCGCAGTTTGTTCTGCAGTTTCCAATAACAAGTTACCTAACATCAGCATGTGTGTGGATGTGATGATGTCATTTGTCTTTAGATATGATGTAATTTGTCTTTAGATATGATGAGTAGTATGAGCAAGCAAGATCAGATACCTCCTGAGGTATGCATAATTATACATGCACATACCTTCACTGTTACATGATATGTCTGTAGCAAGCAGTTATGGTATATTTCCTTTGTATATGATGACATAAGCCCTATTATGAGATTAGTGTGGTCTTTTATTTCATGAACTGAGGCCTCCTACATACAGTATAAAGTGTTACCTACATGTATCTGTACTGCATTCGTCTTCCCTTATGCACGTCAGCAAGATCAGGTGTCCCAAATGCCTCCTGTGGTAGGGGGGTGCATGTAATTAATGTGTTGTAGTTTCAAGATCATTTTCATTAGAGTGGTATGAAGGGTGTCTCCTTACAAGAAATGTGTAACCATGATTGGCATTACACAATGTATGTGTGGATCGCTTGCTAGGTGCCCAGATAGCTACGTCAGCAGGTCATGTGACTGGGGTACATTGTAGTTAAGTAGGGCTAGGATTAAGCTAGGTTCATAGACAGGAGTGTGTTGCCATCTACACACTTATATTGAATGATGTAATGCTACAGGTTACATGTAGAACCTAGCTACAAGAGACACTTGTTGCGTACTCCCCTCTAAATAGTGCACACCAAGTCAGTTTACGGTATATGATTTCTTTTGTACTCTTTTGTCAGGAGAGGACTCCTGGTGTGGGAAGGGAGGAGGAGGAGGGGGAGGGGGAGGGGGAGGGAGGGGAAGGTGTTCTCAGTGCTGCTGAGATAGATGAAGTGAAAAGAAAGATCGCTGAACTTGAATCCAAGATAGAGGAGGCTATCAGTGAAGAAATTGAAAATTATGATCTAGCAGGTGAAGTACTCCCTATCTTCCCTACTAGACACTGTATACATACATGACTGTATTAGTGACTGAAGCCTTTGTATACTGAATCCTCAGTTGCACGCAATAGTGTGAACATAGTTTGTGTACTTTTGCAGATAAACTGGATAGAGAGTTGAGTGTCTTGAGAGGAAAACTGAAATCAAGCTAGCTTTCAATCCTATGTATGTGTGTGCTTTTAGAATTTAATATCTCCCATTCCATACAAATAATGCAGGGTACCTCAGCAGGATACCTCTGCATGTGTGTTATTATATATATACCTATGAATTCACTAACTGTGCGTTGGCATGACATACCAATCCTGTGTGTAAATGATAATCATATGCACTCCTACCATAGTTACATGTAATAATCCTATGCACTCCTACTGTATTCCCAGGAGATCTAGAATAATATGTGACAGTCATAATTAACTATAAAAGCAATGCTACCTTTGTATAGTAGTGTGCAATTCAGAAGCTTATGTTAGTTGGTCAGAGACATGCAGTTGCCTGGGATCTACTGTGTGCTAAAGATTTTGCTGTGTGTGTGCAGTTTAGGCACAGCTCAGCTCACTCTGCAGAGTTGTGGGAGCGATGACTCGGATATTACTTGTTCTTTCTTCTTTGGAAAAGTCGATCGAGCATTCCGAGATGAAAATGTTCTCTACACACTAAGAAAACTTTTCTTCCCAGTCGAAGGCCCTTCACCAGATGTGTTTGATGTCTTCATGACACTCAGCATAGAGAATGTCCCCAATGTCACGTGTCAAAATGATGCTTTTCGAGAGATTTCCATAAAAAATATTCCTCCTGCATCTGATCTGTGCAATAATCTCGAAATAACGTGTACTAATGCAAACTACAGTCTGGAGTGGCGGCATCAGTGGAGTAAAAGTATCATAGGCTACTTTGTTCAGAAGGAAGACCTGAAATTTTTGCAGGACACAAACTTTGTTGCATTCTCAGCAGCATCTTTCAACAGCTTTGATACAAGTGTATTCAGTAGAGCAGGTGGCCATTTGAGGGAGGATGAAATGGATAATTCAACCAATATTGCCGTGGCTGAGAGAGATGTTGTGCGCTTTTTGCTGATAATCGATTCCCTGCCATGCAAACCTGACAATGGTGTACTACTTGCTGCCTGGGAAGACATATTGCCTTGGGTTAGTTCACAAGTTGCATAGTTGAAGCCATGTGGAATGAGAATGTGAATGTTAACTCTTCCAATATACATACACTAGTAAAGGTTGTAGATGCATAAAGAGAGTGTATAGAAACAGTGTACAGCTTGCACTGTTATTATACGTAGCTGCAATATTTCAAAATCCAATACAGTAGAGAAACTAGCAAGTTTCTACTGTTTCGTTCCACTCTTGTACAGTAGGAGAATACAATCAGTTGTGAGATGGAACTCATCAGTTGGTCTCTCACTTGGTTTGAAATGGCTTATAGACTCTTTTAGTGGGTAGTCACTCTTGAACGTGACTCTTTGTTCTCCCTTACTTTAGGTTACAACACATGTACATGTCTAGCTAGCTAGCTCACTGAAAAAATAATTTTGTTGTATTGACAAAGACGGTTTGTGACATGAGTTTCATTCAATATCTGCATCAGTTCATCTCCAGTGTACATCCTCACGGCAATATCTGCAGTATAGTTATAGGTTATAGGTGTCTACATAGTGTGTGTGTGAAAAATGTGTAGGATGTAACTGAGTAACTGCATGCATGCCCATGCAAATATATGGCTTATTGTACGTCCCATTAGTTACAGTTAGTAATGACTATGGTTAATTCAATCATCATTTCATAGCCTATTAGGTGATTGAGGAAATCACATGCCTTGTGGAAAACCTACACAGTCTATGCATTCATTTCAGTACATCATTAGTCTTTTCATGTGAAACATGCAACAGGTATACCATGCAGATCGTTCATTATGCATGCTGATAGGTTGTTGGCAATATAATGATACTGATGATGAACCGATGCAGGTATGGGATGAAACTCATGCAACAACTGCACAGTTTTTGTTTATACAATTTTTACAATGGTAAGAAATGCTAAAGAGTTCTCATGTGGCTAATGACCAGTAATGGTCATGTCAGCAGTGCCCTAAATAGAGAGTCAACTAATTCATTAGGCCTATACCTCTATTGTTATAGATTGAAATCTATGCCAAGAATTCTGAAGATCTGGAGAATGTTCAGTACTCTAAAACTGAGAGAGGATTTGCCTTCCGTGAAACCTCAACTCGTGACCGTGGCATTACATTACTACTTTTGACTGTCATTCACATTTTATTAAACACTGTTTTTGCACTGGCTGCAACCTACTTACTCTCTAAATATCACCAAGGCCTCAAGAAGGTAGAGGGCAAGCGCTATACAGTGGTAGCCAGTATGTACTGGGCAGTCGTATTGGTGTGCTTGGCTGGTTCAATTGTCATAATTGTAGGCAATGCCTACCTATACTATGCTCTCGTTTTCTTTGATAAATCAGCCACGGAAGCAAGAGCATATCGTTTTATAAATGATATAACAGTTGCTGCTATAGTCATTGTTGAACTGATCATCTCATTTATTGTGGTTCACGACCCTACATTCTTTATCCCCCACCTGATTCGTCGAACCTTGTGCTGCAATCAATGCTGCTACTGCTGTGGTTCTCAAAGCCGCCGGTACTTTCTCCGCAGAATGATCCTTAGTATAGCCATGTGGATCATCATGCTCTTCCTGCAGCTAGTAATCTCATCACTCCTTCCAATTGCTGTTGTATGTGTGATTAATCCTGTGCCTTCTCTAGCCTTCATCTCCATAATGGTGTCAATGTTCTTCTGTTTGGTGGTTTTTGTGGCTTACTTCTTGAA
The DNA here is from genome assembly GCA_963970385.1 of Theonella swinhoei. NCBI lineage: Eukaryota > Metazoa > Porifera > Demospongiae > Tetractinellida > Theonellidae > Theonella > Theonella swinhoei. The sequence goes on along the minus strand of OZ019961.1, from coordinate 982,393 downwards.
TGCCTTTGAAGGGAACTACATTGCAACCCATAGACTCACTAAGGAGGAGAGACGTAGATCCAGTGTTTCTCTGGAACATTTTGTGAAGAATCCTGGAATTGCTGGCAATTGGACACGTGATAAACTGCAGCTGTTGGCCCAGGCATTTATCTTTTTAGTGATATTTGGCATTGTTACTCTGGTCATCATCATCTACTTACATTTTGTGAGGGCAGGTGCTGATACCAACACTGTGGGTGGTCTCTTCTTTTCACTCGTTCCATCAGCCCTTCTTGGTGGCATCACATGGGCTGCAAAGAAGCACCTCCTGGGAGAAGATGACGAAAAGGACAGTGAAAAAGAGGAAAGTAGAGAAGAGGGTTACATTTCTGTTGGTGGCTTTTCAATTGCAACCAAGAAGCTGCGAAAGGCAAGCTTAAAAAAATTACTAAAAAGGCGTGGAAACAGCTCAAAGAATAAAACAAATCACTCATCCAGTACTGTTATTGACATGCCTGAGGATCATTCTGAATCACAAACATCTGTGAAGACAAAGGGAGAGAGAGAGAGGAAGTCAGACTATCAATGCCAGAAGATGAAGATGAGGTTCACGATGACTTCAAAACAGACACCTGTGTAAAAGAGAGAGAAGTCCTCCCCACTGAGCCAGGAGAGGATGAGAATGATTGCAAGAGTAATTCTGTGGAACTGACCATAGTGTACCTATACTATACGATATCTGTAACTACACTAACGTAGTATTGTGGAAACTGTTACTGTTGCATAGTTATGTACGGATCGGAGGAGTCTGTGTGTGCTAGCTTGCTAGTCTTGGCCGTCCGTATCCTGCTCATCCTCAGCAAATGATATACGTCTCTTGGTAGGAGAGACGGACATGTAGATTTCTCCACACCCTCAATGCTGTGACAGTCATTGTGTTAAGATAGTATAATACCTACTATTGTTGCCCTTCAATTTCTTATTAAATGTATGATGTAATGCTGTGTCATTCTTGATGTGATGTAAAGGTGCTACAGCTCTTGTACAGAAATTGCTGTAGTTCCAAACCCTATCGGGATTCTCCCTCTTTCTCTTACCGGTAGTCAAACGGTAGTTGACTTCCATATAGTGAAGTCCAATATAGCATTTCCTCTTCTTGTACTATATATCTACACACATATACAATTTGGCATTAACCACACTTACATACACAGAGGCATATCAAGTTCAAACGTAAGTACTTAAGTGCAGCAGCAGCAGCCAAGCCAGCAGAAGTATGCACATAGCTTTAGTAAGCGTGAGTCTGTATCTCTTGTACAATGCCGATTGCTTCTGTACTGGGTGTTCTTCTGGGTGTGTGCACCCTGAGTATAGCTCAAGTCGACCTGAAAACCTGTGGGGATGAAGACTCTGACATTACCTGCTTTTTCTTCTTCAACAAAGTCGACACTGCATTCCGCAATAATGCTGTTCTCTACACATTGAGGAGGTCGTTCTTCCCAACCCAACGTCCTCGTCCAGCTGTGTTTGATGTTTTCATGACACTCAACATAGCAAATGTGCCAAATATCACATGCAAAGATCCAAGGTTTATATATGGGGAGAAACCAATCGACCAACTGCCTGATATGAATGATTTTTGTGATGGATCTACATACACATGTGGCCCTCTCACTCTGGAGTGGGAGCACCAATGGAGCAAGACTATCATCAGCCACATCGTCAAGAGGGAAGGTCTGGACCTTTTGCAGGACACCAACTTCATTGCATATTCCACAGCAACTTTTAATAGCTTAGACACGAGTGTTTTCAGCAGGGACGGTGATAATTTGGAGAATGAATGCACTAAAGTGCAGAACCCTCGGCGTCCGTGCGTGCGCGCGAATCCTTGAAAGCGCACGCGGTAAATCTCATATATAACGCGCGTGCGCGAATGCTGGAAAGGCACGTGCGATTGAAGCTCAAGGTTGGTTCTGTATGTACACTGCTGGAAGCGCTATAGGTTTGACCGGAGCAGTACCCATGCTTGTACTCCCTCATGCAGTAACCGCTGGTGCTTCGCTGTACTTCGAACAGGAATACCTGATCGCGGGTAAGACAGAGTAGGCTAGATCTAATTAGCATATTGGCTCTTTCGCTTGCGTTTCACGCCATAACTCTTGAACGGAGCGGTTTCAAAGAAAACCCCACAAATATTTTGACCTCCGTTGTCCGCTGAGTACGTGACAGTATTTTCAGGACGAACAGATGCTCCAGAGGTGAGATGTGACTTAACAGACAGACACACAGACACAGACACACACACACACACACACACACACACACACCCAACTACAGTAACCCTCCTGCGCATGCGCGCCGAGGGTTAACAATAATACCATGAATGATAGCCTCAGTCGAGTGGAAAGGAATATTTTGCTGAATGTCGACTTTCTACCATGCCGACCTGATGATGGTGTATTGCGAGGAGCATGGGAGGATATTTTGCCATGGGTAAGGTTTATAATAACTCTAGATCACACTTTCTGCATTTGTTTGCAAGAATCGAGAGCTCGCTTTGGATAGTGCCTAACACGCTCATAGCTAGATCTATGTATAGCCTTAGCTCAGGGCTCCTGAACGCTGATATTGTCTTCAGCGTTCAATGTGGGCTGTGTATAGTGTGTATAAAGCAGGCCCTGGGCCCTGTCGACGGTTGGCTGCCCGCGTGGTTTGACATCAAGTATTAGCCCGGCCACTCCCCTTTTATACGATGGCTGCTCGTCAGCAAAGGGTGTAGATATGAAGGATAGGGAGAGGGCATGGCATGCAACAATGATGTAGAGTAGGGACTACAAATTTCCTTGTGCAAAAATCAACAGTATATCTGATGCGTTAGGACATTCTGAAATAAACCTTCTACCTCACATGCCCATGCCCATTTCCTCTAAAATAAATAATCTTTGGAATTTTTTCCAGTGGCCAGAGGGCCAGGGTTATTATTGGCAACATCCCCTGTCTTGCTGCATATCTACTGCACTTGTTTCCATGCTCTTTGGAACTATCACCCTATAACTTACTGTAAATTGTCATAATTTTCAGGTCTCAGCAGATAGTGACATACACACATTCTATGTATGTTGAATAATGTGCAGCTCCCTTTAAACTCATAGCAAGTTTACATTTTTTATCGCTCTCTTTAGATTCAACTATATGCCAAGAACTCTGACCAGCTAGACAATCTGGGCAATGTGGAATACTCCCAAGAGGAGAGGGGATATGCCTTCCTGGTGGGGAGTAGTCGTCAGAAAGGACTTACTGTACCATTACTAACAATTATACACATCTTACTGAACACAGTGTTTGCCTTAGCTGTGACATACTTACTCTACAAATACCACGGACAGCTCAATCAAGTGAAAGGCAAAAAATACCAAATGGTTGCCAGCATGTACTGGTCTACAGTTTTCCTCTGCTTTGTTGGAGCAGCAGCCATTATTGCTGGCAATGCCTACTTGTACTATGCACTGTCGTTCATTAATGATGAGTCACAAGAGGTGTTTGGTTTTCGTATAACGAGTGACATAACAGTAGGAATACTAGCAGTGATTGAATTTGTGGCATCGATTTTGACTCCTCACGACTCACAATTCTTCATTCCCCACCTCATTCGTTGTACTTTGACCTGCAATCAGTGCTGTCACTGCTGTGGGTCACAGCCTCGACTGAATTATCTCCGTCGCTTCATCCTCGGTGTATGCATGTGGATCATCATCCTCTTCCTTCAGTTAGCCATCTCATCACTCCTTCCAATTGCCATCGTGGTGATTTCAAATCCTGTACCTTCACTAGCATTCCTTTCAATTATGGTCTCACTCTTCTTCTGTTTGATGATCTTTATTGCATACTTTTTAAATGCCTTTGAAGGTAACTACATATCGAGACACAAGCTCAGTGAGGAGGAGAGACGAAAGAATAGCATCACGCTGAGCACATTGACAAGAGATTGGAACATGGCCAGTGACTGGGCTCGAGATAAACTGGTCCTGATTGCACAGGCTTTTATTTTCCTTGTCATCTTTGCCATAGTAGCACTGGTTGTCATCATCTACCTAAACATTGTGAGGGCAGGCGCCAACACCAACTCCGTAAGTGGTCTCTTCTTTTCCCTCGTTCCATCCGCTGTGCTCGGTGGCATAACATGGGCCGCAAAGAAGCACCTGTTCCAAGAGTTTGAAGAGGAAGAAGACAAGGAAGCAGAAAATGACGAAAGTGAACAGAGTATCCTGCAGATTGGGGGGATCTCTGTTCGTCCAATAACCTGGCGAAGATCAACAAAGAGGCAGAATTCTAACTTGACACCTACTCCAGGAACTCTGCAAGATACAACTTCAGATAAAAATACTGATGGACATTTCAACACTGCTATTGAAATGGACCAGATTGAAGGAAAAGATAGTGCAACAAAAGATCTCTCTGAGGCCTTGGATACACAGGATGAGGAAGGAATGATCCAAAGTGAAGAAAACGTATTAAAAAGACGGGTTACTATTGATACACAAGAGGTTAATGTTCCCTTTTTGAAGGATGAAAAGGAAGAAATAGATTAAAATGATTTTCCAACTACCGAAGTTGACATGGGATCCTACACTTTAACTACTACAGAACCATAAACATCTGTATATATTTTATTTACTTTGTGGACATTAAACATACATGTAACTCTATATAGCTGCAGGTGTATTTTTTTACCAATATATCAGATTGTGTAGCACAGTGGACTGGTCACTAGGGATACTACAACATGCAGGAATGTGAATGATGCATGTGATGTGGTGAACAATGTATGAGGTGGCTCTTGATAGAGAAAGTCAGCCATTTATGTGCACATTGCAATTGTGACCCACAGGCAGAGGTATATCATTAGTCAAACAGGTAGTGATATATAAAAGCATACATACATGCAATGTCTGTGAGGTGGCACTAGCTAGATAAAGTTAAGCTATATTACCTGCAAGTTGCAATTGTGACCAATGCTCTCAGGAGGGAACAGATGAAAATGATTTTCCAACTACTGCAGTTGACTTGGGATCCTACACTTTAACTACGTACAGAACCATAAAAAGATATATATAATGACTTTGTGTGGCTTAGACATTACACTCATTATAATTCATCGATTGCAAACTGACATTCATTAGATTGTGTAGCACTGATGTACTATAGGGATACTACAACATGCAGGAATGTGAATGATGCATGAGATGTGGTGAACAAGGCTTTACATATACATGTAATGGGTATAGCAAAGGTAATAAACTAAGTTGAGTCCAACAGGCAGTGATAAAACATGTTACTTCACAAACTCTTGTCTATGCATGTGGCTAGTTCAGTGAGTCCGATGTCTTGCAGTGTATCAATCAGTGTCCTCCAGGTCACTGGCTGTAGCCCCTCTCCACGGATCCATCGCATCAGAATCTCTCGTGAAATATTAACAGCATTCAGTTGGTACTGGGAAGTGATTGGTCCCACAATAGACCCATCCTCATCATTCAGTAATATCAGTCCCAGATCTGTGTAGTGGCCTCCTATTCGTTGCAAGATGTTGATACGTGTCCCAGTATTAGTGTGAAATCTCAGCAGCTTCGGCAGTGTTGGTTTCCCTTCTGTGAATATACAGTCATGTCTGTCATTACTGTTGTAGGCAAATGGATTATGTACACAACAACTCACCATGTGTGGAGGGTGTGGTGTCTGCAGTGCTTTGTGGGCTGTGATGAGAACTGGAAGCTGAAGCTGTAATGTAACAATAAGGTTTCACTAACTCAGATCACAATACTTAATACTTACATAATACTAATCCTTGTACAGATAGTATATTCTATCACTAACTGGTTGTATCTGCTGGTGTTGACTTCTCTCCCAGAACAGCTCCTGTCTCCCCCTCCATCCTGGAAGGTCTGCTTGCCACACTCTTAGAATCATCATCCACTCCATCTATATAAAAACACAAGAAAATGTATCAAAAAGATAAAGTTGAAAACTTGAATATCACAAACATATCACATTATACAGAAATAGTACAGTAATCACCTGTACTGTCCTTTGTCTCCATCCAGGGAACACATTCATTGAGGTCTCCAAACTCATTGGTACTGGAACAGATCCACTCCCCATCTCTGATGGGGGCTGGATGACGAGGGGTCTCTGTGTGGATGGGACACAGGATGGCAGGGCTGGGCTTGTTGTTGGAGTAGCCAAGTCTGACTGATACTGAATTGATTCCATTCAAGACAGCATTTCGTACGTGTTGCCAGAGTTCAAGTAGCTTTTTTACTGAAGTGTGCACATGGACCTCAAAATATGTGTAACGATCAATCAACACGACAAAGCCACCATAGCCAGGTACCTGAAACTGGATGCAGTTGCGATACAGACAAGCTGGATGACTACCTGCCAGTCTGATGGCCCATGGACTGGGACACTGGTTGGCTGTGGACAGGACGTGGGCTATGAGGGAACAGCACACTCCATGCTGGGGACCACCATCAGGAAAGTGGACAACAAGTGGGGAAGAGGACACACAATACTCGCTGATTTCTTGCTGAGTCTTATGTTTCAGGACACAAGGCATGAACCACGTGTCGGGAGAGAGCCTCGCAAACACCAGCAGCTTCTCCAGTAATGTCGTCAGATGTTTACTGGTGAAAATAGACTTGTGGTAGTGACTGCTGAAACGCTTATCTTCCAAAAACTCATCTGTGACTTGTGCAAACCCCTCAAACTGCCGCCACCCGAGGGGAAGACATGGAGCTGTGGAGTCAGCGGAATCTTTGTCTTCTTGCAATTCAAATTTGAATTCCACAAATTCAGTCACCTTGTCAAGCAGCACCTGGGGATCCACAAACACCACATCTGGAAGGATGGCCGGGTAGTAGAAGATTATGCTCAGATTGTGGAAAAACTCCAGAGCCAGTTCGAAAGACTCCTTGTCCAGCTCCAGAGACTCGGCAATCTTCAGACATTCTTCTCGACTCAGAACATTTCTTCCGAGACGACGTGTGATGCTCTTCATTTTCTGATTGAATACGTGCCACCTCCATGGTGTCTTCTCTCTTCTGGATGGACATTTCTCCATTATGACTGTGCGAATTTTTTCAGCCATTTTCTTGTCGTCATCATCAGGTGTAAGGCCATTGATTTCAAAGATCAGCTTCTTCTTGTCGGCATAAATCATTTGTTTCTTCAGCTTTTCTGGAATGATTGCCTCCAGTTGCTTGTTTTTCTGCTCCACAGTTTCTGTTTCACAGAGATCTTTCAGGTCTCGATGTGTACCCAGGAGAAGAATCCTGGGAGGTACACTATCGGAGGACTCCTTCTTGGGTGACTGGGTTGCTGGCTGAGGGGAGCACTCATGGATTGCTGCCACTTTCTTGTCCTCGACTCCCTTGGCTCTGCTGTTGAAGGAGAACATGGTGCGCATGTACTTCTCGAAGATGTCTCTATTGGTCAGGAGACTCTGTTGGATATTGCCAACAAGCTTGCCATTGCGGTAGTACATTATGTCGGGGTATCTGTCCAGTGACTCTGATAGCTTGAACACAAACACACAGACAGATGTGTGTGGTAGGAAGACAGAGAAGGCATCTTGAAATTCAGTCTGGCCCCCAGAGTCGATGAGAAACACCCATCTCTCGTATGCAGAGGGCTTGGGAGAGCCAGTGGCTTGGCTGATGAGAGAGACAAACTCCTGGTCTACTTCCACTGTTTGTAGTAAGGAATCCACACTCAGCTCAGGGGAAAGGGAAGGGTCTGTCTGTACAAGGACAGATGTGTCAGACTGGGTAGTAGTGGGTGTGGCAGTGGCAGAGTGGGGAGAGGGATGTGATGTGGGAGTGTGTGAGGATGAATCAGATGTGACAGGGACAGAAGGAGATTGAGTGATGTCTGTAGACTTGGTTGGTGGGAGAGGGTCATTGGTAGGTGTGGTTTCTTGAGGAGGACTGTCCATTGTGTCCAGACGTCTGGCCAGGTGGGCAATGAACTGATCCTGTTCTTTCTTGATCCACTTTGTTTTCCCATCTACGACAATCACCATGGTTCTCACGGGCCTCTTCATGATTGGGGTGCAGTGCCGATCCTCTTTTGGGAGGGGCTCCTCCTCCATTATCGTCTCCAGGGCAGTCGACTTGCCACTGCCGGCGATGCCCATCATCACCACTTTAGTGACATCAGTGTCTGAGTGGCCACGTTTCATCTCTCGCTCGTAGATAAGTTTGGCACGATAACGTCCTGAGGGGAATAGAACAAGGGACAAATTACTCTCTGGAGTAAGTATGTCCATTGTTCTCATTCGTAACTTTCTCTAAAGCTATTAAATAATGATTGAAAACACTATCAACCCACATCAATGCATCAGTACATGCTAAATACAGTACATGTACATTTGCACACTCTCCTGATCCATGCTTACTAAATTTTCAACCCATAATAGTTTAACACATGTGCATTTTGTATACATGTACATCAGATAATGTTGTTTCATCCTTGGGACTCTACTCTAATAAATTAGGCTACTCCTAATGCGGTGATCTTTGAACCCCTCAAACTTAAAGTCACCATTACATTAATTGCATACCTACAGAGGAGTGGGGCACAAGGCATGTATAAATATGACATGTAAATGCAAGTACTGTTGTTCTGTACATGTGGAATTGGTTTAGGCCTTCCTTGTTTTAGCCATGGTAATTGAATACAAAATATTTTGCTATACTTGGAAGTACAATGTACATATATATTAAATTGAGTATATCTTACCTGTGGGGAACATCCTCTGTACTCTCTCTAGAACAGTATGGAACCCACTTCTATAGAGAGCATCAGCCACATGTTGCCAGGATGGTGCTGGGTGGGAGGTCAGGTAGGTCAGGAGGAGAGCTGATTTCCTCTCACCATCCCTGCTGTATTGAGACCTTATTTCTGACGTTGGTACATTCAGCCCCCACCGACCACCAAAGTCACCCCACTTTTCATCTGGCAGTGTTTCCAGCACTGAGTTGAGGTTGTGGAGGCTGAGGCTGGACTCTGTGTTGGAAGAGGGGTGGACACAGACACAGCAGTACTCACTGCACCAACACTAATTACTAGGTGAATGCAGCGCATTTTTGGCGAGTGGATCGAGCCCACCTTGCATAAAATTAGAACTACGTATAACATTACGCTATGTACAGTGCCCGTCACATAGATACATATAGAAAATCGGCCTGTTGAAGAAACAAGATTGTAATAACCCGAGTGGTACACAGTGATTATGATATGACCATACACAACTTACATATATAGTTCATAGTTCAGAGTTCACACTACCACAAAGATGAATTACAATTCATGTATGCAGACAAGGGATAATTGCATGCAACAATAACAACATGTGTAACCCCACAAAATAAAATGTAGGGAGGGGTTACGCATTACTAGACTGTGACTTGACAGGACAGCACAAGACTGTGAATGCCATTCTCATTGGACACGAGTACCTTACTGTTACCTTTAATTGCACATACTTGATTTAAAATTAATTTTAATGAATATGAATACATCAGGGATGTAACTAGCATGAGGCAGAGGAGGCATTTGCCTCCCCTGTTTTTGACTGTATGAATAATTTATTAGGCTCGCTGCGAGAGGGCGCAAGTGGCACCTACCTATAAGGCTAGGGCTAACAACCCGCGAGCGACAGTGCGCAAACAGCAGCTAACCACAAGCGAGAACACAACTGGCAGCAAGAGGTTATAAGGCAAGTAAAGGGTCAAGACTATTGAACAGTGCACACTGTACCCGCTCACGCTCGGTCGTACGTGTATGCGCAGACATGTAGAATTAATGAGCCTCCCCTAGGATTCAATCCTAGTTACACCCCTGTACATACATAGCTCTACTCGTGTATAAAATCATATAGTATGTAAAAATGACTGTCCTTGCTAAAATCACTAAAGGTAATTCATTGGTGGCCATGGTAATATAAAGTGCCTTCATACAGGTCTGTCGGTTAGCAACTTACAGCAGGTTACAATTCACTGCATTAACACTCTACAATTACATGATTCAAACCTACATGTACATTAATTTATCTTACAATTCACCAGGCATTGTTAATCTCACCACCAACTCTCACTCACTACCTACTTGTATGTACACACATATGTACAATTATATCTAACCAGTAGTGTGATGTAGATACTTTCTGACAGCCTCTAGAGACACATGTTCCTCCTGGTAGTGTAACTTTCCAGCTAATGTGGCCCAGGATGCAAGTGGTACAGTGTTGAGGAAGTAGGTAATTATTGCCTCTCTCTTCTTCTCTTCAGTGGGGTAGGATGGGTTGACATTGATCTGAAAGAAGACTGAGTCAGGTACTTCAAGACAGTCATTCAGACTCCCATAGTCCACAGTTGAGGTGGCCTGGTATATATTACTGACAGTGAGACTGGCATCTGGGTAGAGATAGGATGTGGAGGGGGGAGATGGGTGAAGAGGGAGGAAGAGGGAGCGATGAGGAATTGCTACATCATATTCATGTACACAGATGTACACATACCACGACCCTCCTGTGTACCAATACAACATGTAGGGTGGATCAGCCACGTACATGTGTATATCTACACACATTGACTCCCAGAGAATAGCACAAAAATTACGCCATACTAGTATTGTTGATGTATGGAATGCTAAATGGCATAAAAGAACTTGAAAGTGCACACCACTCACCCAATTATTGAACACACTCTACATACAATGTTGGAAGTAGGGATGAGAGTGAAATGAAAAAGGTGCAGTGGATGTATGCAGGCAAGGCAGAGATGCAACAAGAGTAACATGTTTAACACAGCAGATGTAGGGATGTGGACAACAACTACTATATCAGCTACACTGTATGTCTACCATCACTAGTGTAGATACAGAAAATGGATCAAGTCATGAATACTGGCAGGATTGGAGCATGTTTGAAGGTGTCCAATACCAACATTCTTTGGGAATGGGAAAGCCTCTTCACCACCATAATTAACATGACAGAATTTCAACTTTGCAGTGTGCACATGTGCATTCTATAGACTGAAGATAGCACTTCTTATTACCTCTCTCACATATACTGACAACTTCTCACCTGACAAACTATTGCTAATAATATGACACAATATTCTCTACTGTACCTGCTGCCAGTGGCTCTGCAAAGTCTCTAATGCCATCAGCCACAGGACTCTGTCCCATGTAGTCAAGTTCTGTGATCAGTCTCCGCCATGAAGCCAGGGGGTCTGTAGACATCCAATAAATAATTAGTTGCCTCTTCTGCTCTTCGGGGTCAGAGTACGTCTGTTGGATCTCATCCCTCTTCTCCTCTGAGATGTACAGGTTGGACCCCAGCCCCCTATCCCCCCACCAGTCCTCCACTGGCCTCACAGCTCTCAGTACATTGGAGCAGGTGAAAGCCATACCTGGAGCACACATACCACACACACCAAACAAACAACACAGACAGGAATCTTACACTCACACTTTCACCCACAGTTATACTACATGCATACATGGCCTTCATGTAGATGTACTTCACAACAAGCATGTACATGTATATGACACTAACTGAGGTACATGTATGTATGGCAAATGTATGTACTACATCAGACATTGCTGTTGCCTAGCAACCAAAAAGAGAAAGGAGGCTAACAGCAAACAAAATAGTCACATGACACACAGGAATGGGTTGTGCAATCAGTCATGGCTACCTGTGGGTCAAGTCTTAATTGGGGTCCATGAGATGCATTTAAACCTTTAAAAGAGAGGAGCTAAAGTAGTAAAGAAAATTTACCACTGTCAGATCGAGATCCAACAACAAATTGACTACCATACACAATACCAGCACTTGGAAAGTGAGTAACCCTCACACGATTATGACTATACGACGTTAACATACAAAAGCACAATTTAAGGAAAGACCAGCAAATGTATTAGAGCTCATGACTCTCTTCATGCTCTACAGCATACCTGGAAATAAGTGGTCTCTCTAAACTTCTAATGCTACAACAGTGCCTAACCGCAGTTAATGAGCATAAGATACAACTAGTACTAGTCCACTAGCTACTAGTAATGATGGAGAATGGAGCCATCACCTACAATATGCTGTTATGATGTGGTAGTCATCAAAACAGACTACAGCCAGCTATCTTACTAGTCCAGAGGGGACCCAACTAGGGATGTACATACCTGGAGGTGGCTGTTCATAAGTGGTCATGGTGGAGGCTAGCTGGGTCTCTCCCACACGCTGCACTGCACGACTTAGCCGATGCCACGAGGGAAAAACATCCAACTGCATCCAAGCCTCCATTAGTTTTCGCTGCTGCACATCAGGATCGACATAATTTTTTCTGTATTCGATCTATGATGACTGAAGATACAGCCAGCCAGTAGCCCAACCCTCCTCCTCTGCACCAACCATCTCCCTTACTCCACCAGTCCTTCACTCCCCTCACTGTCCTCAGTATATTGTCACAGTTGAAGGGTACACCTGAGTGAAGACACACAACAGACACACACAAACAGCTAGTCACTCTCTGCTATGTGTTCACATCATCACACAGTCTTCCCAGTCACATCAGGAACCCCTCATCTCAGATGACCTAGTCCATGGCTCACAGTGTACTATACATGGGGTAAGCTCTACATTTGTAGGAGGTAGAGCACAACGTGTGACCAGTCAATGGACTGTAATTACCAAATGGGAAGCAAGGAACATGTACATGTACATTGGAACTCAAGTCACACACTCTTTGCATGTACAATAGCTGTAGCAGTAGGAATGGAACTGTGTACACATGCACCACAAAACTGCAGTGCTGCTATTAGAGACAGGAAAACTTTAGATGACATCACATAAAGACCATCCAATCAGATCAATCATCTCAGTAGCCTCGTTCCCAGGCCGTCTCCTGAGTCTCCACCCCTGGAAACGGCCTGAGAATGAGACTATCATCTCAGATGTCACATCACTACCACTACAAACACCTCATCTCTATCAGAGAGTCGGGATGGCACTGATACGCCCATTAGAACTCCTAAACACAGCAGCTACAAATGCTTTTAGATGCATACACGTAATGTATGAGTACACACAGTCATAATGACCTACGAAAATCTGTGGATGTGTTCATCTTCTTCTTTCTTTCTAATTCAGTTCAAATGACCTACTACAATTTGGCACTAGTATTCACCTTGATTTTTACATTAAATGGCTCCTTTCCATGCATGAGATCCTTGACCACCAAAATCCCACCAAAATCTTTGAATATTCACATGCAACTATGAAAATCAAAAACTTTCTTAGGCATTTTCTAAATGTAAAGTGTGTCTCTGGATTTTTGTTTCATACATGTACATATATGGGGTGGGGCTCAAGTGCACAGGAGTAGAAGGGGGTAGGGCTCGTGTGTATGTGCAAAAATATAATGGCTTTCACAATGAAAACCAGTGGAACAAGTGTAAATGAAGTTTCATATATAATTCTGAAGGATGTAGGGATGGAAGTTCCAACAAGTATAGAAACGAGGAAGTATCTATGCAGGGGATGATGGCATGCAACAATAGCGTGCGTAACCCTAGGCTTTGGCTGCATGGATGCATATTTCTATACGTTTGGCACTTACATCCAACATTATTTTGTACATACATCAGTGGCGTAGACAGAATTTAGAGGAAGGGGGTGGCACACGCGCTAGCGCTTCAGAATATTTGGCCGGAAGCCACACCTTTTTATTTTGTAAACTCGCACGCGACTACAAAACATGTATTATGCATCAGTTTGCTTGCAAATAAATCCTGAGATAAACAGGGTGCTCCAAGTCCGCTGAATCTTCAGGTAAGATGTAAACTTGATGTACAGTAGCCTAGGCCCAAAGCACCCCCCCTGTTTACGCCACTGTACATGGAATAACTACCACACTGTTTTAACTGCATTGGTATACATGCACTTCTGTGTGTAATATATATATTTACTCTCCCTCTCTTACCAGGGCCTGGGTACACATATGTATAAGGGGTGGGGATCAAGTGCACAGGAGTAGAAGGGGTGGGGCTCATGTGTGTGCAAAAATCATGTTTTGCACAATAAAAACAAGTGGAACAAGCGTAAAAGCATGTATATAATTTTGAAGGATGAAGTTCCAACAAGTATAAGTATCCATGCAGCAGAGCAGGGGATGATGGCATGAAACAATAACATGCGTATCCCCATAAAATGTAAGATGTAGGGCTTGGCTGCATGGATGCATACTTCCTTCTTTCTATACTTTTGGCACTTCCATTTCTACATCCTACACCTGTATATACATGGAATACCTATCACACTGCTTTAACTGCATGGGTTACATGCACTTCTGCACTATATATACACGTAGTTATTCTCCCTCTCTTACTAGGGCCTGGGTTACGTTCCACATCTCCAGCTCTCATTAGCAACATTTGATTCACAAACACAATCACGGTCACCACCCTCACACCACTCCTCCAATTGATAGCGAACAGAAGAGACATCAGTGAGGCCACACCCTCTGCTACTGTCTTCTTGTTGCACTTCCTGTACACCAGTGATGCTGAGCTGTGGAGACACCTCTTCAACAGTGACAGATACACACACAGGTACAGAAACACCAGATGCACATGAACTGGGAGAGAATTTATCCGTTCCTTAAGAGCTTTGAGGATGAAAGAGTGTTCGTTAGGATTGCAAATCTTGCCTGGAGAAAAATACATGTATATCATACGTACATGTATTGCATTTAACATGCCTCTATACTGTGTAATTGTACATGTACAAATATGAATGCACTGAAGTGCAGAACCCTTGGCGCATGCTATGCAGAATGCACATGCGCTTATCAGTGGGAAAATGGCCAACTTGGGTAGTAGCCGTACAATGCCGGAAGGACACTGGCTCTGTAACGGAAAATCCCACAAAATTTCACCCCTTTATTGTATGTTAGGTAAGTTGTGTCGTTTGTAGAATGAATAGATTTACTACAAGTGAGTTATTAGTGGGGACAAACATAACAACAACAGTATATGCATGCCGAGGGTAATCATGTCAATGACACAACGCTGTGCTCACATTGCCTGTGGTCCCAATACTGTTTCACAGTCAGTGTGACATGTGGGAGAGGTAGTAGCAGTATCATCAAGCTACCTTGTACTGGGTCAAACCATCTGGTCCACACACAATCTGAGCCGACTTGTTCCACTGACATTGGAATGTGAGTCCATTGGTCAATGACAGTAGTAGAGCAATCTGTGCAGGAATAAGTGACAATGTCAATAATACAATGTACAGGTCCACTCAACTCTCTCTTCACTGTCCGTGACAGTGGAACTGGAGTATATGTCCACACAGTAAGATCAACAGTTGTGACAGAAATGATGTCACCAACACAGCTTTGGGTCTTGCTCTCATTGCTAGCATCTGAGTCTTTCCCCTGCTAGCCGATTGACACACACACTCACTGCCTTCCTTCATCTTCTCCTTGCACTGCTCTACACCAGACGATGCAAGCTGTGCTATCGTCACCAACAGAACTACACATCCTTTGTACACGACAGGATCACTTGCCTTCAGCCACTTCTTCCAGCGGAGTCCAATAGGGCTTTGTGGCTTGGCAGCCACAGCATTAGCCATTACCCCTACAGCTACCCTCCACTGTTCCACACCCACAGGCATGACTGAGAGTGGGATGGTAAGGATGGATGAGAGTGTACTTGTGAGAGGCTAGTAGGAGATATCTTTACTCATTGTCTATTGAAAAGTTGAGTAAGTCAGTAGATGTGAAGGGAGAGGTGTTTATTTGAGGACAGAGTGGCTGTATTCAAAATGAGATTTCTGGAAAATTGGGCGGAGCTCGTAGTTCTAGCAATGAGCAGTATAATAGCAATACCAATTCGCTGGACTTTAAGAGAGCGAGCGAGGGAGTCGATTAATAGTAGTTAGGTCTCTTACTGGAAACGAGGTAGCACGTACAGTGTACGACAGGTCGATAGCTCTGACAAACAAATCAGGTCAAAGTACAGAACGCCTACACAAAAGAACGAGCTCCGCCCATCTACACATTCCATGGACTGGAGCTAGAGCGTTCACTCGTCTTTCCTCTACTTGAGTGTTGTAGTAAGGTATGGAGCTCTATTCCTGTATTGTTTTGTAAGGTATGGTGTTCTATTCATGGTATATGTTGTATTATAGAGGGAATAGCGGATCTACAATTGTTAGTGGGCTCTAATTAGAACTGTCCCTACTCTCTCTGGTGTAAGCAATGGAGGGTAAGGGCCACATCCTACCCTAAGGCCTAGGACAGGGGAAAGAAGATGATCATGAACAGTAAAGGTTCCAAAGATGGTAAGAAAACATCCACTCCTTCATCCCATGGAGGCTGTGTGTATCCTGTTGTCAGTCTTTTATCCTCTCCCCTTCCCATTCTGTCCTCTGTATCCTGTACCATTTTACTACCACCACTTGCTGCTCTTCTCCCCACCTACCCTTTCCTCTCTTCCACCCCATCCCTCTCCCATTTCCTAGCAAGAGTGTGAAAGTGTGGAAGACAAGACAGAAATGGTTGGGGTGAGGTGGTCAGAGTGTGATGGTGAAGCAAGTAGTGGAGAGAAAAGAGGGTTTGTAACAAGAACAGAACTGGAACAGAGAGAGCCACATTCAACTAATGGAGAAGACAGGTGTGTTCTATAGGATAGTCATGTGCTACTTGGAGGAGAACCCTACAATTAGGAGGAAGACTGAACTCAATGAGGTCATAGTCTAGTTGGATGAGGCAACTCATATGGACAAAGGGACTGAAGTTTACTGTCATGGTGTGTGTGTGTGTGTGTGTGTGTGTGTGTGTGTGTGTGTGTGTGTGTGTGTGTGTGTGTGTGTGTGTGTGTGTGTGTGTGTGTGTGTGTGTGTGTGTGTGTGTGTGTGTGTGTGTGTGTGTGTGTGTGTGTGTGTGTGTGTGTGTGTGTGTGTGTGTGTGTGTGTGTGTGTGTGTGTGTGTGTGTGTGTGTCATACTTGTACACATACCTGCAATATCTTTTGTGAGCCTAAGAGAAAACTATCAGACAGATCGCGGGATAAATATATACACACCAAATGGTAGTCAAGTCTCCATACACATGCACTAAATGCTGTGCAGAAACCACCAAAAGTTCTGCAGTACTATAAGGAACATAGTCACTTGCCAGCAGAAATATTCCGCAAGTTGCACAAGTTTCAAACATGAATGACATGGTCTCTCCTATTCAGGCACTCGGCAGCAGGGTACCTCGGTACGAGGCTAGGTCACTCCATCCATCACATGCCTCTCCTTGTATGTGCTGGTTTATATCTCGTGTACATTACGTGTATCTCCAGATACTTGATACAAACAATTCAAATTTGACATTACAACATGATATATACAAGGTGTTATAACATGTACAAACAAATGGAACATAAAGTCAGTTACTATATCCAAGGTGTGGCTCTAAATGGAGATACCTGCCGAGGAGAATGTACAAATCTCATTAAACAAATAAAGAAGCTCTATATGCTTGGTTAGGTATGTGTGCAGGATATCACAGCTTGAATTACAGAAGTTAGAGAGATGGGATGGGCTACTCAGTAGCTATGCATGCACTTTCGTTTCAAAGAGCCACAAAATCAGCCTATATGTCCATGGCCGTAGCAACAGGGTGGGCAGGTGAGGCCAGGGCGTCTAATAACCACCTGGCCTCACCACAACTTTAAGTCTAACAATGGCTACAGTACAGATCCACCAGCGCTCTATGTAAGTACTACAGCATGGTTCGCGGCTTACACAAGCAATGTAAATCTAGCTTCTATATAATGCATACTATAATTATCTGGTCTCTAGAGGAACTGTAACAGCAATAGATTAAAAAGCACGAGAACTAGAGAAGAAATAGGGAAAGTTAGTCTTGAAATTGATGAATGTAATGCTAGGAATGGTATATACATGAAGAATAAGCCTCTAAATGGAGATACCTGCCAAGGAGAATGTACAAAGCACTATTGCACAAATATAGGAACACCTTACATTTACTATATCCTTTGTGTAAGCTGGTTAGAGGCTAATAAGACTAGGCAGCTGGACACACAGCCCAAGGGGCTTTGGGTTAATGACCACATACTTTAATATTCAGGTTTAATGGTAGAGTAGGCTGCATTGAATTGCACAAATTAAATACATTAATTAGATATGTATGTAGGAGGGATCCTCAATCACAGCCACAGAAGTTAGAGAGACGGAGTGGGCTATGCAATCACTTTCAGAGATTTATTGACAGGAACACAGACAGCCAGTCTAAAGTGGGGGGTTCATAATTTGGGGAAGTGAGGCGAGCTGTGTAAATGCGCAAAAGTACGTAAACATCAGCTCAATCGCTCAGTATACTAGTATTACACGGCTGAGTGGGCTCGTTCCCACTTGCACAAAAAAGAGTGGGACTCAGCCTCCCCTCACTATAAAAAGAGGGGGTGCCTGAGCCCCCACCCCCTACCACTGAATGAGACACAAAAATGGCCTAATGTCAATGTTAGGTGAACTAGGTGTGCAGCAATTGCCCAACCATCTGGAATTAAGTGTTTATGAGGTAATGGGAGGTCCATACCATGGTCTGTGGCAATGGAAGTAGCAATTCCATTGTGGCCTAGTCTCCGGTGACGAAGGGCTTCCACGAGAGCCTTCCAAGACACATCCTTCACATTGTCCTTCTTCTGTAGCCAGCTCACCACCACTGAATCCAGGAACCGACGATTACTGCTGTATTTCTCTTCAAAGTCAACTACACGATGGTAGTCCAGGCCCAGTACCAGACCCAGGTCATAGATCTCAGACTTATTCAGACACTTGAGATAGTCTGTGACATCCATCAGGTCCCCAGTACCTGCACGCAAATATACATGTACATGTGCAGATATAAGCAGTAATGTGTAGTTACCAAGTGAGCCTTCCTCCTGTGGTTGGGAGGTGGTATCTGATGAGATTGAAACAGTTCCCAGTGTCACTGTAAAGGGGGAAGGAGTGAAGATTAAGGAGAATTAATAAGCAATGACAGACATCCAATATCACATGATCTGATTAACAAGCAAATCCTTCTAATAACCAAATGAATAACTAGCACTAACTAACCAGTTCCATCTGCCAGAGCTGCTTCCTTTGTTCCTTGAGCAGTTCCTGTCTTCATTTTCTTATTGGAAGATCTCTGTTCCATGTGTGCCTCAACTGAAATGTGGAGTGGGAAATGTGTGTAACTTCAAACACTAATCATCATACAATAATATCACTAACTGATTGTATCTGCTGGTGTTGACGTCTCTCCCAGAAGAGCTCCTGTCTGCCCCTCCTTCCTGGAAGATCTCCTTGCCACACTCTTAGAACCTCCCACTGTACATTGAGAACATGAGAACATGTCACCAAAACTACAAGTTAGAAAACTTGAAAAAGATACACAGAAATAATCACCTGTACTGTCCTTAGTCTCCATCCAGGGAACACATTCTTCAAGGTCTGCAACTTCACCAGAGTCATTGGTAATGGAACAAATCCACTCTCCATCTCTGATGGGGGCTGGATGATGAGGGGTCTCTGTGTGGATGGGACACAGGATGGCAGGGCTGGGCTTGTTGTTGGAGTAGCCCAGTCTGACTGATACTGAATTGATTCCGTTCAAGACCGCATTTTGTACGTGTTGCCAGAGTTCAAGTAGCTTTCTTGGTATAGTGTTTACATGGACTTCAAAATACGTGTAGCGATCAATCAACACGACAAACCCACCATAGCCAGGTACCTGAAACTGGATGCAGTTGCGATACAGACAGGCTGGACGACTACCTGCCAGTCTGATGGCCCATGGACTGGGACGCTGGTTGGCTGTGGACAGGACGTGGGCTATGAGGGAACAGCACACTCCATGCTGGGGACCACCATCGGGAAAGTGGACAACAAGTGGGGAAGGGGACACACAATATTTGCTGATTTCTTGCTGAGTCTTATGTTTCGGGACACAAGGCATGAACCATGTGTCGGGAGAGAGCCTCGCAAACACCAGCAACTTCTCCAGTAATGTCGTCAGATGTTTCCTGGTGAATACAGACTTGTGGTAGTGACTGCTGAAACGCTCATTCTCCAGGAACTTATCTGTGACTTGTGCAAACCTCTCAAACTGCTGCCACCCGAGGGGAAGACAGGGAGCTGTGGAGTCGGAATCTTTGTCTTCTTGCAACTCGAATTTGAATTCCACAAATTCAGTCACCTTGTCAAGCAGCACCTGCGGATCCACAAACACCACATTTGGAAGGATGGCTGGGTAGTAGAAGATTATGCTCAGATTGTGGAAAAACTCCAGAGCCAGTTCAAAACTCTCCTTGTCCAGCTCCAGAGACTTGGCAATCTTCAGACATTCTTCTCGACTCAGAACATTTCTTCCCAGATGACGTGCAATGCTCTTCATTTTCTGATTGAATATGTGCCACCTCCATGGTGTCTTCTCTCTTCTGGATGGGCACTCCTTCATGATGACTGTGCGAATCTTTTCCGCCATTTTCTTGTCATCATCATCAGGTGTAAGGCTGTTGATTTCAAAGATCAGCTTCTTCTTGTCGGCATAGATCACTTGTTTCTTCAGCTTTTCTGGAATGATTGCCTCCAGTTGCTTGTTTTTCTGCTCCACAGTTTCTGTTTCACAGAGATCTTTCAGGTCTCGATGTGTACCCAGGAGAAGAATCCTGGGAGGCATGCTATCGGAGAACTCCCTCTCGGGTGACTGCTCAGGAGGGGTTGCTGGCTGCAGGGAGCACTCCTGGATTGCTGCCACTTTCTTCTCCTCGACTCTCTTGGCTCTGCTGTTGAAGGAGAACATGGTGCGCATGTACTTCTCAAAGATGTCTCTATTGGTCAGGAGACTCTGTTGGATATTGCCAACAAGCTTGCCATTGCGGTAGTACATTATGTCGGGGTAGCTGTCCAGTGACTCTGATAGCTTGAACACAAAGACACAGACAGAGGTGTGTGGTAGGAAGACGGAGAAGGCATCTTGAAATTCAGTCTGGCCCCCAGAGTCGATGAGAAACACCCATCTCTCGTATGCAGAGGGCTTGGGAGAGCCAGTAGCTTGGCTGATGAGAGAGACAAACTCCTGGTCTACCTCCACTGTTTGTAGTAAGGAATCCACACTCAGCTCAGGGGAAAGGGAAGGGTCTGTCTGTACAAGAACAGATGTGTCAGACTGGGTAATAGTGGGTGTGGCAGTGGCAGAGTGGGGAGAGGGATGTGATGTGGGAGTGTGTGAGGATGAATCAGATGTGACAGGGACAGAAGGAGATTGAGTGATATCTGTAGACTTGGTTGGTGGGAGAGGGTCATTGGTAGGTGTGGTTTCTTGAGGAGGACTGTCCATTGTGTCCAGACGTCTGGCCAGGTGGGCAGTGAACTGATCCTGTTCTTTCTTGATCCACTTTGTTTTCCCATCTACAACAATCACCATGGTTTTCACGGGCCTCTTCATGATTGGGGTGCTGTGGCGATCCTCTTTTGGGAGGGGTTCCTCCTCCATTATCGTCTCCAGGGCAGTCGACTTGCCACTGCCGGCGATGCCCATCATCACCACTTTAGTGACGTCAGTGTCTGAGTGGCCACGTTTCATCTCTCGCTCGTAGATAAGTTTGGCACGATAACGTCCTGAGGGGAATGGAACAAGGGACAATTTACTCTCTGGAGTAAGTATGTCCATTATTGCTATCATTCGTAACTTTCTCTAGAGCTACATGTAAAGTTATTAAATAATGGAAACACTATCAACCCACATCAATGCATCAGTACATGCCAAATACAGTACATGTACATTTGCACACTCTCCTGATCCATGCTTACTAAATTGCATAAACCTTCAACCCATAATAGTTTAACACATGTGCATTTTGTATACATGTACATCAGATAATGTTGTTTCATCCTTGGGACTCTACTCTAATAAATTAGGCTACTCCTAATGCGGTGATCTTTGAACCCCTTAAAATTAAAGTCACCATTACATTAATTGCATACCTACAGAGGAGTGGGGCACAAGGCATGTATAAATATGACATGTACATGCAAGTACTGTTGTTCTATACATGTGGAATTGGTTTAGGCCTTCCTTGTTTTAGCCATGGTAATTGAATACAAAATATTTTGCTATACTTGGAAGTACAATGTATATTATATTGAGTACATCTTACCTGTGGGGAACATCCTCTGTACTCTCTCTAGAACAGTATAGAACCCATGTTTATAGAGAGCATCAGCCACATGTTGCCAGGATGGTGCTGGGTGGGAGGTCAGGTAGGTCTGGAGGAGAGCTGATTTCCTCTCACCATTACTGCTGTATTGAGACCTTATTTCATTCCGCTTTGAATCTGGTATCAGCCCCCACGGACCACCAAAGTCATCCCACCTTTCATCTGGCAGTGTATCCAGTGCTGTGTTGAGGTTGTGGAGATTGAGGCTGGACTCTGTGTTAGAAGAGAGGTGGACACAGACACAGAAGGACTCACTGCACAAACACTGCAACACTAATTACTAGGTGAATGCAGCACATTTTTGGTGAGCTGATTGAGCCCACCTTGTGTAAAATTAGAACATTACAGTATGTACAGTGCCCCGTCACATAGATATACATATAGAAAATCAGCCCGTTGACATGACTAGGGGGCTCCGTTGCCAATTAAAATGTTAAACAATGCAGGGATGGTAGTGCCAAAATTTAATGAAACAAGATTGTAATGAATGCACTAAAGTGCAGAACCCTCCGCGCCATGAGTTCATGCCATTTTGGACAGACCTTGCTTGGAGGTATGACCAATGGCAATTCACGAAACTCAACTCACGACAACTTCCACACAGGCAGCGTATGCGCGTGTGCAAATCCTTGACTTGAAAGCACACGCGCTATTGTAACGCACTCTAATTACATGTAACGGAAAGTATACGGAAGACTTTAGAGGAAAGACGGAGATTAAAGAGAAAGAAGCTTGCTGCCTTACATCTAGTCGTATTCCAGGTAGTGTTTAGTCTATTGTTAAGCCTTTTTAGGACCCTTAGAAGGCTATGCTGTCGAAAAAGTGCGCGGAGTACCCTCGTAGGATGTCACGGGTAAGCAAATGACGCCATAACTTTGAACAGAGCGGTTTCAGAGAAAACCCCACAAATTTCTTTGACCTCCGTTGCCCGCTGAGTACGTGACAGTATTTTCAGGATGAACAGACGCTTCAGAGGTGAGATGTGACTTAACAGACACACAGACACACAGACACGGACAACTACAGTAACCCTCCTGCGCATGCGTAGAGGGTTAATAACTTGAGTGGTGCACAGTGAACAACTGATTATGATATGACCATACACAACTTACATCAGAGTTCAGAGTTCACGCTACCACAAAGATGAATTACAATTCACAAGGGATAATTACATGCAACAATAACAACATGTGTAACCCCATGAAATAAAATGTAGGGAGGGGTTACACACTGTGACAATGTGTACTTACATACATGTACAAATACATGTACTAGTTGTAGTACACTGGTTGACAGGACAGCACAAGACTGTGGCTGCCATTCTGATTGGACACGGACTACCTTAATTGCACATACTTGATTTAGAATTAATTTTAATGAACATGAATACCTACATGGCTCTATCCGTGTATAAAACATAAAAATGACTGTCCTTGCTAAAATCAATAAAGTAACATTAAGGTAATTCATTGGTGGTCACGGTAATGTAAAGTGCCTTCATACAGGTCTGTCGCTTAGCAACTTGCAGCAGGTTAAAATTCACTGCATTAACACTCTACAATTACATGATGCAAACCTACATGTACATGTACATTAATTTATCTTACAATTCACCAGGCATTGTTAATCTCACCAACAACTCTCACTCACTACCTACTTGTATGTACACACATATGTACAATTATATCTAACCAGTAGTGTGATGTAGATACTTTCTGACAGCCTCTAGAGACACATATTCCCCCCTGTAGTACAACTTTCCAGCTAATGTGGCCCAGGATGCAAGTGGTACAGTGTTGAGGAAGTAGGTAATTATTGCCTCTCTTTTCTTCTCTTTAGTGGGGTAGGATGGGTTGGCATCGATCTGAGAGAAGACTGAGTTAGGTACATCAAGACAGTTATTCAGGTTCCAATAGTCCACAGTTGAGGTGGCCTGGTATATATTACTGACAGTGAGACTGGCATCTGGGTAGAGATAGGATGTGGAGGGGGAGATGGGTGAAGAGGGAGAAAGAGGGCGTGATGAGGAATTGCTACATCATATTCATGTACACAGATGTACACACACCACGACCCTCCTGTGTACTACATATACACCAATACAACATGTAGGGTGGCTCAGCCACATACATGTGTATATCTACACACATTGCCTCTCAGAGAAAAGCACAAAAACTACCCAGTAATGTTGATGTATGGAATGCTAAATGGCATAAATGAACTTGAAAGTGCACACCACTCACCCATGCCCAATTATTGAACACACTCTACATACAATGTTGGAAGTAGGAATGAGAGTGAAATGAAAAGGGTGCAGTGGATCTGTGCAGGCAAGGCAGAGATGCAACAAGAGTAACATGTTTAACCCAATAAACACAGCAGATGTAGGGATGTGGACAACTACTATATCAGCTACACTGTATGTGTACCATCACTAGTGTAGATACAGAAAATGGATCAAGTTATGAATACTGGCTAGGGGTGAATAAACAATTCTTTTTTTTCAGCCTATTATTCTATTCTTTTATGCTTGTATTTCTACCTATTATTCTTTTAAGTATACCTATTATTCTTTTAAGTACACCTCAATTATTCTCAAAAAACCCCGATTAATTTCACGAAAAGATGATTGAATATGAATCATCGTTTGTTATATTGTAGTGTAGATATATATAGTCTTCTAATAATGCTTCTTGAAGATGACCAAATGCTTTCATCAGTATGATTTCTCTGGGCTACTACTGTAGTACACGCCATTTTTTCACCACGTACTGTGTCAACTGTGCATGTGTGGATAGGACCACGCCTACTTATTACAAGATACTGCCTATTATTCTCGGAATTATTCTCAATTCTTTTGTACACCTATTATTCTCAAAATTATGCCGGAATAATTTATCTAGCCCTAATACTGGCAGGATTGGAGCATGTTTGAAGGTGTCAAATACCAACATTCTTTGGGAATGGGAAAGCCTCCTCACCACCATAATTAACATGACAGAATTTCAACTTTGCAGTGTGCACATGTGCATTCTACAGACTGAAGATAGCACTTCTTATTACTTCTCTCACATATACTGACAACTTCTCCCCCAACAAACTATTGCTAATAATATGACACAATATTCTCTACTGTACCTGCTGCCAGTGGCTCTGCAAAGTCTCTAATACCATCAGCCACAGGACTCTGTCCCATCCAGTCAAGTGTTCTGATCAGTCTGCGCCATGAAGCCAGGGGATCTGTAGACATCCAATAAAGGATTAATTGCCTCTTCTGCTCGTCAGGGTCAGAGTACGTCTGTTGGATCTCATCCATCTTCTCCTCTAAGATGTACAGGTTGTACCCCAGCCCATCCTCCCCCCACCAGTCCTCCACTGGCCTCACAGCTCTCAGTACATTGGAGCAGGTGAAAGCCATACCTGGAGCACACATACCACACACAGCAAACAAACAACACAGACAGGAATCTTACACTCACACTTTCACCCACAGTTATACTACATGCATACATGGCCTTCATGTAGATATACTTCACAACAAGCATGTACATGTATATGACACTAACTGAGGTACATGTATGTATGGCAAATGTAAATACTACATCAGACATTGCTGTTGCCTAGCAACCAAAAAGAGAAAGGAGGCTAACAGCAAACAAAATAGTTACATGACCTTAATTGGGGTGCATGAGATGCATTTAAACCTTTAAAAGAGAGGAGCTAAAGTAGTAAAGAAATTTTACCACTGTCAGATCAAGATCCAACAACAAATTGACTACAATACACAATACCAGCACTTGGAAAGTGAGTAACCCTCACACGATTATGACTATACGACGTTAACATACAAAAGCACAATTTAAGGAAAGACCAGCAAATGTATTAGAGCTCCTGACTCTCTTCATGCTCTACAGCATACCTGGAAATAAGTTGCCTCTCTAAACTTCTAATGCTACAACAGTGCCTAACCGCAGCTAATGAGCATAAGATACAACCAGTACTAGTCCACTAGCTACTAGTAATGATAGAGAATGGAGCCATCACCTACAATATGCTGTTATGATGTGGTAGTCATCAAAACAGACCACAGTCAGCTATCTTACTAGTCCAGAGGGGACCCAACTAGGGATGTACATACCTGGAGGTGACTGTTCATAAGTGATCATGGTGGAGGCTAGCTGGGTCTCTCCCACACGCTGCACTGCACGACTTAGCCGATGCCACGAGGGAAACACATCCAACTGCATCCAGGCCTCCATTAGTTTTCGCTGCTGCACATCAGGATCGACATAATTTTTCCATATTCGATCTATGATGACTGATGGTACAGCCAGCCAGTAGCCCAACCCTCCTCCTACACACTGGCGATCTCCCTTACTCCACCAGTCCTTCACTCCCCTCACTCTCCTCAGTATATTGTCACAGTTGAAGGGTACACCTGAGTGAAGACACACAACAGACACACACAAACAGCTAGTCACTCTCTGCTATGTGTTCACATCATCACACAGTCTTCCCAGTCACATCAGGAACCCCTCATCTCAGAGGACCTAGTCCATGGCTCACAGTGTACTATACATGGGGTAAGCTCTACATTTGTAGGAGGTAGAGCACAACATGTGGTGACTAGTTATTCATAGTCTTCCTGGCTCTAATAGCAGCACTGCAGTTATGT
This sequence comes from Theonella swinhoei, assembly GCA_963970385.1. Classification (NCBI taxonomy): domain Eukaryota; kingdom Metazoa; phylum Porifera; class Demospongiae; order Tetractinellida; family Theonellidae; genus Theonella; species Theonella swinhoei. The sequence goes on along the minus strand of OZ019961.1, from coordinate 955,402 downwards.
GTACACAGTTACGTTACATTCCTACTGTTACAGCTATTGACATGCAAATAGTGTGTGACTTGACTTCCAATGTACATGTACATGTTCCTTGCTCCCAATTTGGTGATTACAGTCAATTGACTGGTCAGATGTTAACGGATGGATGACATCACATACAGACCATCCAATCAGATCACTCACCTCAGTAGCCTCATTCCCAGGCCATCTCCTGAGTCTCCACCCCTGGAAACAGCCTTGAAATGAGACTATCATCTCAGATGTCACATCACTACCACTACAAACACCTCATCAGGACGGTACTGACATGCCCATTAGAACTCAGCAGTTATAGATGCTTTTAGACACATACATTACATATGTGAGTACACACAGTTATGATGACATATGAAAAAATGTGAATATATCTTCTTCTTTCTTTTAGTTCAGCTTGAATGACTTACTATAATCCTTGATCACAAAAATCCCCTTATATCTTCACATGCAACCATATGCATATGTATAAGGGGTGGGGCTTATGTGTGTGCAAAAATAATGGTTTGCACAATAAAAACCAGTGGAACAAGCGTAAAAGCATTTTTCATACATGTATATAATTTTGAAGGATAAGTATAAGTTCCAACAAGTATAAGTATCTATGCAGCAAAGCAGGGGATGATGGCATGAAACAACTAGAGTATTCGAAGAATACGTACCCTGCGGCGAGTTTGGTAGTCACATAGGCATGTGCTCCATAATTTAAAGATCATCCGTGCATTCCATCCGTATTTGCACGTAATTTGCAATTATGGTAGCCGGAGCGAACTTCGCTAATTTTTGGAACTGCTAGCATTCCTGAGAAAGAGCCGTGTGGACAAAACCAGTACCCAGGAAGGGTCTTATTCCAATGTTCTTTAAAGCCGTATACTGTGGGCAGAGTTCAATATTTTTTGACGACTGACAGACAGACAGACAGAACCAATTGCTTAACCCCGTTCTGCACATGTGCAGCTGCGGGGTAATAACATGCGTAACCCCATAACATGTAGGGCTTGGCTGCATGGATGCATACTTCCTTGTTTCTATACTTTAGGCACTTCCATTTCTACATCCTACACCTGTATATACATGGAATACCTATCACACTGCTATAACTGCATGGGTTACATGCACTTCTGCACTATATATACATGTAGTTATTCTCCCTCTCTTACTAGGGCCTGGGTTACGCTCCACATCTCCAGCTCTCATTAGTAACATTTGATTCACAAACACAATCATGGTCACCACCCTCACACCACTCCTCCAATTGATAGGGAACAGAAGAGACATCAGTGAGGCCACACCCTCTGCTACTGTCTTCTTGTTACACTTCCTGTACACCAGTGATGCTGAGCTGTGGAGACACCTCTTCAACAATGACAGATAAACACAAAGATACAGGAACACCAGATGTATATGAACTGGGAGAGAATCTATCTGTTCCTTAAGAGCTTTGAGGATGAAGGAGTATTCGATAGGATTGTAAATCTTGTCTGAAGAAAAATACATGTATATCGATATCATACGTACATGTACTGCATTTAACATGCCTCTATACTGTGTAATTGTACATGTACAAATATGAATGTACTGAAGTGCAGAATCCTTGGCGCATGCTTTGCAGAATGCACATGCGCTTATCAGTGGGAAAATAGCCAACTTGGGTAGTAGCCATACAATGCCGGAATGACGCTGGCTCTGCAATGGAAAATCCCACAAAATTTCACCCCTTTATTGTACGTTAGGTAAGTTGTGTCATTTGTAGAATGAATAGACTTACTACAAGTGAGTTATTAGTGGGGACAAACATAACAACAACAGTATATGCATGCCGAGGGTAATCATGTCAATGACACAACACTGTGCTCACATTGCCAGTGGTCCCAATACTGTTTCACAGTCAGTGTGACATGTGGGAGAGGTAGTAGCAGTATCATCAGGCCACCTTGTACTGGGTCAAACCATCTGGTCCACACACAATCTGAGCCAACTTGTTCCACTGACATTGGAATGGGAGTCCATTGGTCAATGACAGTAGTAGAGCAATCTGTGGAGGAATAGTGACAATGTCAATATTACAATGTACAGGTCCACTCAACTCTCCCTTCACTGACCGTGACAGTGGAACTGGAGTATATGTCCACAAAGTAAGATCAACAGTTGTGACAGAAATGATGTCACCAGCACAGCATTGCAATAGGGTCTTGCTCTCATTTCTAGCACCCGAGTCTTTCCCCTGCTAGCTGATTGACACACACACTCACTGCCTTCCTTCATCTTCTCCTTGCACTGCTCTACACCAGACGACGCAAGCTGTACTATCGTCACCAACAGAACTACACATCCTTTGTACACGACAGGATCACTTGCTTTCAGCCACTTCTTCCAGTGGAGTCCAATAGGGCTTTGTGGCTTGGCAGCCACAGCATTAGCCATTACCCCTACAGCTACCCTCCACTGTTCCACACCCACTGGCATGACTGACAGTGGGATGGTAAGGCCGGATGGATGCGAGTGTACTTGGAGACCGTCTAGTAGGAGATATCGTTACTCATTGTCTATTGAAAAGTTGAGTAAGTCAGTAGATGTGAAGGGATAGGTGTTTATTTGAGGACAGAGTGGCTGTATTCAAAATGAGATTTCTGGAAAATCGGGCGGAGCTCGTAGTTCTAGCAATGAGCAGTATAATAGTTACACCAATTCGCTGGACTTTAAGAGAGCGAGCGAGGGAGTCGATTAATACTAGTACGGTCTCTTACTGGAAACGAGGTAGAACGTACAGTGTACGACAGGTCGATAGCTCTGACAAACAAATCAGGTCAAAGTACAGAACGCCTACACAAAAGAACGAGCTCCGCCCATCTACACATTCCATGGACTGGAGCTAGAGCGTTCACTCGTCTTTCTTCTACTTGAGTGTTGTAGTAAGGTATGGAGCTCTATTCCTGTATTGTTGTGTAAGGTATGGTGTTCTATTCATGGTATATGTTGTATTATAGAGGGAATAGCGGATCTGCAATTGTTAGTGGTCTCTAATTAGAACTGTCCCTATTCCTCTCTCTGGTGTAAGCAATGGACGGTAAGGGTAAGGCCCCACACCCTACCTTAAGCCCTAGGACAGGGGAAAGAAGATGATCATGAACAGTAAAGGTTCCAAAGATGGTAAGAAAACATCCACTCCTTCATCCCATGGAGGCTGTGTGTATATCCTGTTGTAAGTCTTTTATCCTCTCTCCTTCACATTCTGTCCTCTGTATCCTGTACCATTTTACTACCATCACTTGCTCTCTTCCACCCCATCCCTCTCCCATTTCCTAGCAAGAGTGTGAAAGTGTGGAAGACAAGACAGAAATGGTTGGGGAAAGAAGGTCAGAGTGTGATGTTGAAGCAAGTAGTGGAGAGAAAAGAGGGTTTGGAACAAGAACAGAACTGGAACAGAGAGAGCCACATTCAACTAATGGAGAAGACAGGTGTGTTCTATAGGATAGTCATGTGCTACTTGGAGGAGAACCCTACAATTAGGAGTACTGAACTCAATGAGGTCATAGTCTAGTTGGATGAGGCAACTCATATGGACAGAGAGACTGAAGTTTACTGTCATCATGTGTGTGCATGTGATATACTTGTACATATACCTGCAATATCTTTTGTGAGCCTACAGATCCCAGGGTAAATATATACACACTAAATGGTAGTCAAGTCTGCATGCACATATTGTGCAAAACCACCAAACAGTTCTGTAGTACTATAAGGAACATAGTCACTTGCCAACAGAAATATTCCGCAAGTTGCAATTGTACAAGTTTCAAACATGAATGACATGGTCTCTACTAGCTTTGTACCCAGGCACTCGGCAGCAGGGTACCTCAGTACGAGGCTAGGTCACTCAATCCATCACATGCCTCTCCTTGTGCTGGTTTATATCTCGTGTGCATTACGTGTATCTCCAGATACTTGTATACAAACAATTCAAATTTGACATTACAACATGATATATACAAGGTCAAAAGTGATGTTATAACATGTACAAACAAATGGAACACAAAGTCAGTTACTATATCCAAGGTGTGGCTCTAAATGGAGATACCTGCCGAGGAGAATGTACAAATCTCATTAAACAAATAAAGAAGCTCTATATTCTTTGCGTAATCAGAAAGGACATGGTAGAGGCTAACGAGACTAGGCTGCTGGACACACAGCCCAAGGGGCTTGGACATATCTTGATACACATGTAGGCTGCATTGAATTGCACAATTAATTACATTAGGTATGCATGCAGGAGGTCACAGGTTGAATTACAGAAGTTAGAGAGATGGGATGGGCTACTCAGTAGCTATGCATGCACTTTCGTTTCAAAGAGACACAAAATTAGCCTATTAGTCAATGTTAGAAATGGAACTAGGTATGCAATTATTGCCAAAAATCAAGTGTTTCTGAGGTAATGGGAGGTCCATACCATGGTCTGTGGCAATGGAAGTAGCATTCCCATTGTGGCCTAGTCTCGGGTGACGAAGGGCTTCCACGAGAGCCTTCCAAGACACATCCTTCACTCGACCCTCCTTCTGTAGCCAGCTCCCCACCACCTCATCCAGGAACTCCTGATTACTGTGACAGTTCTCTCCCCAGCTCACCACCCTACGGCGAGAGAGACCCAGCACCAGACCAAGGTTGTAGATGTCAGACTTGTTCAGATTCATGAGGTAGTCTGTAATGTCCACTAGATCATCCTCACCTGTACACAGGAGACAGAAAAAGAAGAAAGTGATAGTCACGTCACACGTCTTAAGGTAGCTACAATGTATGTGCATTCAGTGTCAACATGTAATGTAATTACCAAGTGAGCCTTCCTCCTGTGGCTGGGATGTGGTATCTGATGAGATTTAAACAGTTCCCAGTTTCACTGTATGACCAGGAAGGAGAGGGAGAGAAGAAGAGGAGAGGGAGAAGGGGGAGGGGGTGAAGAATAAGGAGTATTAATAGGAAGTGACAGACATGCAATCACATGGTCAGCTAAACAATCCTACTTAATAACCAAACTACTAACCAGTTCCATCTGCCAGAGCTACTTCCTTTGTTCCTTCAGCAGTTCCTGTCTTCATTTTCTTATTGGAAGATCTCTTTTCCATGTGTGCCTCCAACTAAAATGTGGAGTGGGAAATGTGTGTAACTTCTAATCTTCACACAATATTATCACTAACTGGTTGGTGTTGACTTCTCTCCCAGAACAGCTCCTGTCTCCCCCTCCTTCCTGGAAGGTCTCCTCGCCACACTCTTAGTATCACCATCTACTACCACTGTACATTGAGAACATGAGAACATGTAATAAGTACAAGTTGGCAATCGTGCAAAGGAGTATTAAATATACAGAAATAGTACAATAATCACCTGTACTGTCCTTTGTCTCCATCCAGGGAACACATTCTTCAAGGTCTGCGACATCTCCAAAATAAAACCACTCTCCATCTCTGATGGGGGCTGGATGACGAGGGGTCTCTGTGTGGATGGGACACAGGATGGCAGGGCTGGGCTTGTTGTTGGAGTAGCCCAGTCTGACTGATACTGAATTGATTCCATTCAAGACCGCATTTCGTACGTGTTGCCAGAATTCTAGTAGCTTTTTACTGAAGTGTGCACGTGGACTTCAAAATATGTGTAGCGATCAATCAACACGACATACCCACCATAGCCAGGTACCTGAAACTGGATGCAGTTGCGATATAGACAGGCTGGATGGTTGTCTTCTTGTAAGATATCCCATGGACTGGGATGGTGGTTTGCTGTGGATACGACATGGGCTATGAGGGAACAGCACACTCCGTGTTGGGGACCACCATTGGGAAAGTGGACAGCAATTGGGAAAGGGACGAGAGGAAACACATCACATTCATAGTTACTCATTCACTGTCGTAAGGTTAACAGTCATAAAATAAAAAGCAAGTTTCTCTACATGCACAAGTGCCAGTACATATTCAATCACATGTACATTAACTTGTGTGCGTGTGCATGTGTGTGAATAAGGAAATGAGTATGTGTAAAAGAGAGTATGTACATTTATTACAGAGAATTGTAAATATTTTAGAGTATGAGACTATACAAATCACATACTATATCAACTTACAGTCTAGGGGGCAGCATACTGCACAGCTCATAGAGGTCGATTTCTGTATACAGCCAACATATTGCACTGAAGGAGGATTTTAGTGGCAATTTGTATACCCATTCATGACATGAGCAGAGAATACACAGGCCATATATAGTAGCATATAAGTAGCACTGTCACTGGAAACACTCAACAGTATATACATCAACAGTACACATTGTCAATAGCTCAGTTGGTACAGCATCTGTCTGGAACGCAGAATGTCGCAAGTTCAAGTCCCACCTGAGGTAGCTTTGAAAATGACATACACATGTACATATATAAAGTAGTCCCACAAGACTATGCAACACAACACAAATGTAACCAAGACATGTACAGGTACACCTACATGTATTACAAATACAAATGTCTGCGCATTCATGGACGTTGTGTCAAATTAAAGAGAAACAAAAAACTACATGTACGTCAAAGAGCAATACATCACAACATGTTACTTCACAAACTCTTGTCTATGCATGTGGCTAGTTCAGTGAGTCCGATGTCTTGCAGTGTATCAATCAGTGTCCTCCAGGTCACTGGCTGTAGCCCCTCTCCACGGATCCATCGCATCAGAATCTCTCGTGAAATGTTAGCAGCATTTTCATGAAATTGGGAAGTGATCGACTCCACAATAGACCCATCTTCATCATTCAGTAACATCACTCCAAGATTGGTGTAGTTGGTTCCTATGCGTCGAAAGATGTTGATATTAGCTCCAGTGTCTGTGCAAAATTTGAGCAGCTTCGGCAGTGTCGGTTTCTCCCCTGTGAATATACAGTCACGTCAGTCATTACTAGTGTACACTCTACACAACAATTCACCATGTCTGGATAATGTGTTTTCTGCAGTGCTTTGTTGAGAAGAATTGGAAGCTGATGCTGTACACAATAGAAAGGTTTCAACAAATCAGGTTTACCATCAAACACTAATATCACTAACTGGTTGTATCTGCTAGTGTTGACTTCTCACCTAGAACAGCTCCTGTCTCCCCCTCCTTCCTGGAAGGTCTCCTTGCCACACTCTTAGTATTACCATCTGTACATTGAGAACATTAGAACATGTAACCAAAAGTAGAAGTTAGAAAAAAAGTTCTAAATACGCAGAAATAATCACCTGTACTGTCCTTAGTCTCCATCCAGGGAACACATTCTTCAAGGTCTGCAACTTCCCCAGAGTCATTGGTACTGGAACAGATCCACTCTCCATTTCTGATGGGGGCTGGATGACAAGGGGTCTCTGTGTGGATGGGACACAGGATGGCAGGGCTGGGCTTGTTGTTAGAGTAGCCCAGTCTGACTGATACCGAACTGATTCCGTTCAAGACGGCATTTCGTACGTGTTGCCAGAGTTCATGTAGCTTTCTTGGTATGGTGTTCACATGGACTTCAAAATACGTGTAGCGATCAATCAACACGACAAACCCACCATAGCCAGGTACCTGAAACTGAATGCAGTTGCGATACAGACAGGCTGGACGACTACGTGCCTGCCTGATGGCCCATGGACTGGGATGCAGGTTTGCTGTGGACAGGACATGCGCTATGAGGGAACAGCACACTCCATGCTGGGGACCACCATCGGGAAAGTGGACAACAAGTGGGGAAGGGGACACACAATATTCACTGATTTCTTGTGGAGTCAGATGTTTCAGAACACAAGGCATGAACCATGTGTCGGAAGAGAGCCTCGCAAACACCAGCAGCTTCTCTAGTAATGTTGTCAGATGTTTCCTGGTGAATACGGACTTGTGATAGTGACTGCTGAAACGCTCGTCTTTCAAAAACTCATCAGTGACTTGTGCAAACCCCTCAAACTGCTGCCACCCGAGGGGAAGACAGGGATCTGTGGAATCAGCGGAAACTTTGTCTTCTTGCAACTCGAATTTGAATTCCACAAATTCAGTCACCTTGTCAAGCAGCACCTGGGGATCCACAAACACCACATCTGGAAGGATGGCCGGGTAGTAGAAGATTATGCTCAGATTGTGGAAAAACTCCAGAGCCAGTTCGAAGGACTCCTTGTCCAGCTCCAGAGACTCGGCAATCTTCAGACATTCTTCTTGACTCAGAACATTTCTTCCCAGACGACGTGCAATGCTCTTCATTTTCTGATTGAATACATGCCACCTCCATGGTGTCTTTTCTCTTCTGGATGGACATTTCTCCATTATGACTGTGCGGATTTTTTCAGCCATTTTCTTGTCGTCGTCATCAGGTGTAAGGCCGTTAATTTCAAAGATCAGCTTCTTCTTATCACTGTAGATCACTTGTTTCTTCAGCTTTTCTGGAATGATTGCCTCCAGTTGCTTGTTTTTCTGCTCCACAGTTTCTGTTTCACAGAGATCTTTCAGGTCTCGATGTGTACCCAGGAGAAGAATCCTGGGAGGTACACTATCGGAGGACTCTTTCTCGGGTGACTGCTCTGGAGGGGTTGCTGACTCAGGGGAGCACTCATGGATTGCTGCCACTTTCTTCTCCTCGACTCCCTTGGCTCTGCTGTTGAAGGAGAACATGGTGCGCATGTACTTCTCGAAGATATCTCGATTGGTCAGGAGACTCTGTTGGACATTGCCAACAAGCTTGCCATTGCGGTAGTACATTATGTAGGGGTAGCTGTCCAGTGACTCTGATAGCTTGAACACAAAGACACAGATAGACGTGTGTGGCAGGAAGACGGAGAAGGCATCTTGAAATTCGGTCTGGCCCCCAGAGTCGATGAGAAACACCCATCTCTCGTATGCAGAGGGCTTGGGAGAGCCAGTAGCTTGGCTGATGAGAGAGACAAACTCCTGGTCTACCTCCACTGTTTGTAGTAAGGAATCCACACTCAGCTCAGGGGAAAGGGAAGGGTCTGTCTGTACAAGGACAGATGTGTCAGGGTGGGTAGTAGTGGGTGTGGCAGTGGCAGAGTGGGGAGAGGGATGTGATGTGGGAGTGTGTGAGGATGATTCGGATGTGGAACTGTGTGATGATACATGGGACATGCGAGTATGTGAAGATGAATCAGGTGTTAGGGTGTGTGAAGATAAATCCGATGTGACTGGGATGCAAGGAGATTGAGTGATATCTGTAGACTTGGTTGGTGGGAGAGGGTCATTGGTAGGTGTGGTTCCTTGAGGAGGACTGTCCATTGTGTCCAAACGTCTGGCCAGGTGGGCAGTGAACTGATCCTGTTCTTTCTTGATCCACTTTGTTTTCCCATCTACAACAATCACCATGGTTTTCACGGGCCTCTTCATGATTGGGGTGCTGTGCCGATCCTCTTTTGGGAGGGGCTCCTCCTCCATTATCGTCTCCAGGGCAGTCGACTTGCCACTGCCGGCGATGCCCATCATCACCACTTTTGTTACGTCAGTATCTGAGTGGCCATGTTTCATCTCTCGCTCGTAGATCAGTTTGGCACGATAACGTCCTGAGGGAAATGGAACGAGGGACAAATTACTCTCTGGAGTAAGTATGTGCAAAATGAGGAGAAATGATTCTCATTCAAACTTTATCTAGAGACACATGAAATAATCAAACCAAGAGACTCACAAAGCAATACAATACAACATAACTCACCCAAGACAGTTATTTTCAAAGAAAAAAACTGCCTCAGGTGGGACTCGAACCCGCGACATACTGCGTACTAGGCAGATGCTCTACCAACTGAGCTACCGAGGCAGCTCAGCTGGCTGGGGACAAATCACACACACAAAGCAACACAACTCAAGGCAAAGCGTCTCAACCTGAAGAACAGGCTAACTCAAACTTAGTATAGAGAAGAAGACCGGGAAATTAATCACCAAGACGCCAAACTTCAAACTAAGTAATATACATGAAATAATCAAACCAAGAGACTCACAAAGCAATACAATACAACATAACTCACCCAAGACAGTTATTTTCAAAGAAAAAAACTGCCTCAGGCGGGACTCGAACCCGCGACATACTGCGTACTAGGCAGATGCTCTACCAACTGAGCTACCGAGGCAGCTCAGCTGGCTGGGGACAAATCACACACACAAAGCAACACAACTCAAGGCAAAGCGTCTCAACCTGAAGAACAGGCTAACTCAAACATGTATCACTACATGCTAAATACAGTCACTGTAGATCTATGATTACAAAGTTTACCCCACAATTAACTAATATATGTATGCATGTACAGAGGCGGCGCAGCAGTTCGGAGTTGGGAGGGCATGATATGTACGCACATGCATTACGCAATTTGCAAAAAGAGGTGGGCTACTATTATAGCAGTTTTCTGCACATGCGCGTATATAGTAGTAGCGCATTTCGAAATGCATCGAGTGCATGCAGCAACAGCAACACACATTCTGTCATCATAGCTCCTATTTTATTGGGGGGGGGGGGGGCAGGGCCCCCTAATGGAATATTGGGGGGGCAATTGCCCCCCTGCCCCCCTGCCCCCCTCTGCCACCGCCCCTGATGTATATGTACATCAGATAATGTACATGTAGGTCGTATCATCGTTGGGACTCTACGCCAATAATTAGGCTTCTCCTAATATTTATATGTGGTGACCTTTGAACCCCTCAAAGTCACGACCTACAGATTAACCCTCGCGCATGCATGGGAGGGTTATTGTTGTCGATCTGTGTGTGTGTGTGTGTGTGTGTGTGTGTGTGTTCCTTGTTTTGGCCATAGTACAAGCAATTTCTACATGTATACAAAAATATTTATTTTGCTATACTTGGAAGTACAATGTATGTTACCTGTGGGGAAGATCCTCTGTACTCTCTCTAGAACAGTATGGTACACTTGTTTATAACCACCTCTATAGAGAACATCAGCCACATGTTGCCAGGATGGTGCTGGGTGGGAGGTTAGGTAGGTCTGGAGGAGAGCAGATTTCCTCTCACCATCACGGCTGTATTGAGATCTTATCTCTTTCCGCTTTGACTGTGGTATATCCAGCTCCATACTAAAGTCATCCCACTCTTCAAATGGCAGTGTTTTCAGTGCTGTGTTGAGGTTGTGGAGGCTGAGACTGGACTCTGTATTAGAAGAGAGGTGGACAAAGACACAGCAGTACTCACTGCTCCAAACACTGCAACACTACAACACCATCAACTACAATGTACATGGACTTGTATGCTATGATGGAATATCCTATTGGACAGTATGTGGACAGTCAGATATTGAAGCCATTTAAATACAACTTCACTGCCACACAAATCACAGGTTCCTTCTTATGTCAGGATCACAAATGTACTAGCCTTGTACCTAGGCTCTCAGTAGGAGGGAGAGGTACTGACTGCTTGCGCAAACGTCTCAAATACTTGTCGGTTAGGACATTTACATTTTATAGTAAGGCAAGACCCAAACGTAATAATGCGTGTGCCATGACACCAACTGTTAACCGAGAAAAGAAAGCGGCAAACTTCAGAGAAGCGCTGCCTCTCTAACGAAAGGTAAAGGAGTCACCTACCAATCCCTGCCACTCAGTGCGGGGTAGTTTGACTTTGTTTGTGGGAGAGCAGCTTGACCCCAACCTCACCGCCTCTCTCTGCCTAGTCTTCAGAATAAGGTTAGGGCAATCCAGACATTGTAGAGCGAATGAAATGGCATTTTCACTGACAATCGTTGTACTAGTAAGGGCGCGCTAGAGCAAACAGTAGAGAAATATGATGTCAGAGCCCATCCATGATGCGGAAAGTGTACCAAAGTTATACGGAAATCCCGAAATGCTGGGATTTTCACGCACGCGCAAACAGTCAGTACCAGGCTCTCTTTCTTCGAGAGCCTGGGTACGAGGCTACAAATGTGCATAACATTCCATACTTCATATACAATTGTGGGGCTAGGAATGGGCAATGCAGCCATAAATGGCATTATTAGTACATGTTCTGTATACACAAACTAAATCACATTTTTGGTAGGTAGATGATTGGATACATACATGAAATAAACAAGAGGATTTGGACCAACGTCATGTACTAGCTGTCCTATATATTCATCACAGTAGGAAACTGGTAAAATTACTTTTTCACCAATTCCCATTGACATGTGCAGGTGGTACTAGCAGGACATACATGCGTATTACTGATATGTGCTTGTATGTGTTAGGGGCTATATACATGTACCAGCTGGTTTAAGAGCCTGATTCAGAACAGGAATGTCCATGTACACATACCAATCCTTCTGAACTCTTAATTGGCTACAAGTTGTAAGATGGTCTGCTCTGTTACTTCTTCCACTGGTACAGGCAGTCACTCAGAGATATGCATAACTAGCTAGCCACAGCTCAGTAGTCAATAGCAATTGACATACACATTAGCACACAGGACCACCACTACCAAGATCATGTCAACAGTTCTCATGTATGTGGTGGATGTACATGTCCTTGTATGTCCACTAGACTGTGTGTGGTCAAATTCATGTTAAGAGTCACATGATATGTATGCTGCCATGTAGCATTGACATCAGCAACTGCTGTGCTGTTTGATTGCTGCCATAAGTGATGCACTCTTCTCAGCCACTCATTGATAGTACACTACAAATCTGCACACTCATTGAACTCCTGACAATAACATGTCTTGACCCATTACCACTTAGTATATGTTCACTATGCATGCAAAACATGTACGTACAAGTACAGCTGTATGCATGAAGGCTGGCTTGTAGTGAAATACATGTAGAACAAACCACTAGTGTTGTCATATTACTAGCCGTAGACTGTGACAATGTGTATCTGTAATACATGTACATGTACTAGTTGTAGTACACTGGTTGACAGAAGAGCACAAGACTGCCAGTGTGGGTGAATGATGTTCTGAGTGGACACTGGAACTACCTATACTCACAAGGAATACTTTTTAGTGAAAATAACTGTCCTTGTTAATAAATAAGTACATGCATTTAAAGGTAACATTAAGGTAATTCATTGGTGGCCATGGCAATATAAGTGAGCTGTTACTTCTTCCACTGTGCAATATAAGTGAGCTGTTACTTCTTCCACTGGTACAGGCAGTCACTCAGAGATATGCATAACTAGACTACATTATATATCTTACAATTCACCAGACAGTGTTAATCTCACCAACAACTCTCACTCACTAATGCTTAGCAACTTTATTTTTAACTATGTACATCTCTATGATCTAATGCAATATGGGACCACAGCAATAATTAATGGAAGCTTACAATTCACTGCATTAACACTCTCCATACAATCACATGATGCAAACCTACTTCAATTTATCTTACAATTCACCAGACAGTGTTAATCTCACCAACAACTTTCACTCACTAATAAATGAATGCACTAAAGTGCAGAACCCTCGGCGACACGTACGTGCATGCGTGAATCCTTGAAAGCACACACGCTAGCCATAACGTGTGTGCGCGGATGTAGTCTGGCTAAGCCACACCCCAATTGATTGGGGTGTGGTTTAGCCAGACTAGCACGGATGCTGGAAAGGGCACGCAAGTTGGCTCTGTTCACTGCTGGAAGCACTATATATAGCTTTGACTGGAGCAATACGCATGCTTGTACTCCCTCATGCAGTACCCTCTGGTGCTTCGCTGTACATCGAACAGGAAAACCTGATCATGGGTAAGCCAGAGTAGGCTAGATCTAATTAGCATATTGACTCTTTCGCTTGCATTTCATGCCATAACTCTTGAACAGAGCGTTTTCAACCCACAAATCTTTTGACTTCTGTTACCCGCTGAGTACGTGACAGTATTTTCAGGACGAAGAGACGCTCCAGAAGTGAGATGTGACTTAACAGGCACACAGACGACTACTGTAACCCTCACTTCGCATGCGCACCAAGGGTTAATAATATACTTGTATGTACACACATATGTACAACTATATCTAACCAGTAGTGTGATGTAGATACTCTCTGACAGCCTCTAGAGAAACATGTTTCTCCCTGGAATACAACTCTCCAGCTAATACGGCCCAGGATGCAAGTGGTACAGTGTTGAGGAAGTAATTAATTATTGCCTCTCTCTTCTCCTCTTCAGTGGGGTAGGATGGGTTGGCATTGATCTGAAATCTGACTGAGTTAGGTAAATTAAGACAGTCATTCAGCCTCCAATAGTCCACAGTTGAGGTGGCCTGGTATATATGTTAGAATATTACTACAACACTCTTGCCAGAACTGAAATATTACCGGACCTTGAACTTTCTATTTATTCGTCATCATCAATATTATTTTTTGTGTGTCACTCGGTGTGTGCATGGTTGTACACGATTGTGTAGCTGTGCTAGTTATCTGTTTCAATCGTAGTTTCTAACAGGTTATGGGCCCAGAGCGTAGGCCTAACTAGCCAGGCACGCTTCAATTGTAGTTCTCAACAAATCCAGGAAGGATGGCGGAGTCGAAAACGGTGTCTATCGTCCCTCTCAAGGGCGCAAATTACGCCACGTGGAAGGTCCAATGCCGGATGGCGCTTGTAAAAGATGGATTGTGGAATATTGTAAATGGAACTGAGACCATGCCAGAGGAAGGTGATGCTGACAGAAGGGCCAAGTTCGAAGGGAGAAAGGATCGTGCGCTAGCTCTAATCGTGCTCTCTATTGAGCCATCGCTACTCTACCTCATTGGTGAACCGGAAGATCCGATTGCAGTCTGGAAAAAACTGTCTGAACAGTTTCAAAAGAAAACGTGGGCAAACAAGCTTGGCTTGAGGAGGAGACTGTACGCTATGAAGCTCAGAGAAGGAGGGTCCGTTCAGGAACACATTTGCCAAATGACGGAGATATTTGAAGAACTGGCTGTCGTCGGTGATCCTGTGAATGAAGAGGACCGTGTGGTGCATTTACTCGCGAGTCTGCCAGAGTCCTACGATATGGTTGTGACAGCTCTCGAAGCCAATGCTGAGGTGCCCAAGATGGCCATTGTCACAGAGCGCCTGTTGAACCAGGAAAGGAAGCAAAAGGACCGCGAAGAAAGCGACGACTCTGCAAAGGCCATGACAGTTCGTTCGAAGAGGGAAATCAAGTGCTACTATTGCAAGAAGGTTGGACATATAAAGCGAGACTGTTATGCATTCAAACGCAGGCAAGATTCACTGGCCACGGATTCACGACCGATGGCAAATACTGCTGAAGACTACTCCCAAGATGAGGAGAAGACAGATGGCCTGGTTGTCACACATGCTCTAACAACAGGTCATACAGGGAGTTGGATTATTGACTCTGGAGCCACATGTCACATGTGTGCTAGCAAGGAGTTGTTTGTGGATCTCAAACCACTCGAGAAACCCATGAACGTGACACTAGGTGATGGGCGAACTCTAAAAGCTATGGGACGAGGACTGATCTCTATGGAAATGAAACTACCGAATGGTGTTAAGCGTAAATGCAATTTACTCGACGTAGTGTATGTTCCAGATCTCTCGTACAATCTCCTTAGTGTCTCAAGGGCTGCTGAAAAAGGATATGTCACAGAGTTCAATGACAGTGGCTGTCAGATCACTGCAACTGGGGGTAGGGTGGTTGCCATAGCATCGAGGGTTGGAAGTCTCTATTATCTGGACTGTGAAGTAACAGAGTGTGCTAGTGTGGCAGAGCAGAGTTTGAGGTCGAAGGCGGCTCTGTGGCATCAGCGGTATGGTCATCTTAATATGCAAAGCCTTCAGAAACTATTGCGAAACAAGCTAGTGGAGGGACTGGATGGTGCCAACTTGAATGGGCTAAATTTCTGTGAAACCTGCGTCAAAGGAAAGCAGGCAAAGTCAGCATTCCCTGATGGTGGAGGATGCCGAGCTACTGAACCATTGGATCTCGTACATAGTGATGTCTGTGGGAAAATGAACTCAACGTCACTAGGTGGAGGGGAATATTTCCTCACTTTCATCGATGATCACACACGTTACACCTGGATATACATTCTGAAACACAAGAGTGAGGTGCTAGACTGTTTCCTGAAATGGAAAGCACTAGTTGAGAGGTCCAGTGGGCGAAAGCTGAGAGCATTTCGTACTGATAACGGTGGTGAGTACACATCCATCAAATTCACAGAGTATCTTATGTCCAGTGGGATTCGTCACGAATTTACTGTACCCAATACTCCACAGCAAAACGGAGTTGCTGAGCGTATGAATAGAACTCTTGTCGAGACAGTGCGTTCTCTCCTTGTGCATGCAAAACTCCCACACAAGTTCTGGGCTGAGGCCCTCTCAACAGCTGTATACCTCAGAAATCGGAGCCCAACCAAGGCAGTGGAGAGTATGACACCGTATGAGGCATGGACCAGAAAGAAGCCAAGTGTTGGCCACCTTCGTGTGTTTGGGTGTCATGCCTATTCTCATATGTCAAGAGACGAACGAAGAAAACTGGATTCGAAGTCACGAAAGTGCATTTTGGTTGGCTATGGGGAGGAGACCAAGGCGTACAGATTGTTTGACCCAGAACATGGAAGAGTTATTCTCAGTAGAAATGTGGTTTTCAACGAGGAGTGCTGTGGTGGTTCTGGTGTTGGTGGTTCTGGTGTTGGTGGTTCTGGTGTTGGTGGTTTTGGTGCTGGCGGTTTTGGTGTTGGCGGTTTTGGTGATGCCGGTGCTGGTGGTTCTGGTGGTGGTGGTTCTGGTGCTGGTGGTTCTAGTGCTGGTGGTTCTGGTGCTGGTGGTTCTGGTGTTGGTGGTACAGATCAGTACATGGTACTGGATTTTGACGATACCCAAGCGGAATTTCAGTCGGAGGTAGGGGATCATCATGACACACCTCAATCTCAATCTCAACCTCAGTCTACCATTCGACGATCAACGCGACAACGTCATGTGCCTGACTACTATGCATGGGAGGCCCATCTCACTGGAAGTCAAGGACGGGAACCGATCACACTTGAAGAAGCAATGATGTCACCGGAGAAAAGTCAGTGGGTCGAGGCGATGAAAAAAGAAATGAAGTCACTGTACGACAATGAAGTGTGGGAATTGGTGGAGTTGCCGAATGGTCGCAAGACAGTTGGTAGCAAATGGATTTTTAAACTCAAAACTGACGAAGATGGAGGTGTCGAACGTTTTAAAGCCAGACTAGTCGCACAGGGCTACACCCAGAGGTACGGGACGGACTATGATGAAACCTTCTGCCCCGTGGTACGTCTCGAGTCTATTCGTGTCCTGATGGCACTCTCAGTCCAACATGGCCTTCACCTACATCAGATTGATGTCACAACTGCTTTCCTCAATGGCGACCTGGAGGAGGAGGTGTTCATGAGACAGCCTGAAGGTTTCATTGCAAAGGGTCAAACACACCTTGTCTGCAAACTGAAGAAGAGCCTCTACGGGTTAAAGCAGTCACCTCGTTGTTGGAATGTGGCACTCGACAACTACCTCAGAATGGTTGGTTTTATTCAGCTTGACAGTGATCCATGCATCTATCACACGTCAAGTGGTGAGCCATTTTTTCTCGGTGTCTATGTTGACGACATAGTTATGGCATCAAAGAGCACAGCACAGCTGGCTGAGTTTAAGAAGTCTCTCGCTACCAAGTTTGACATCAAAGATCTAGGGAGACTACACCATTTTCTAGGAATGAAGGTCATTCAAGATGAAGCAAAAGGGAACATCTGGTTTGGGCAACAGGCTTACACAAAGAAGCTGTTACGACGTTTCGGAATGGAAGATGCAAAGCCAGTTGCTACTCCTGTGGATACCAGTAACAAGCTTGTAAAGGCTACAGAGAGTGAAGAATGCATTGATCAACACAACTATCAATCAGCTGTTGGGAGCCTACTATACTTAGCTGTAGCAACCAGACCAGACATTTCCTTCGCGGTCAGCAATATTGCCAAGTTCTCAGCTCAACCTACCAAAACGCACTGGGTTGCAGTAAAGCGAATTCTTCGTTACCTGAAAGGCTCTGTTGACTACGGTCTAAACTTCACTCATGAATCTACCAGTGAATGTATTGGCTATTCAGACGCGGACTGGGGTGGTGATCTTGATGACCGAAAGTCAACTTCTGGGTATGTTTTTCTCATTAGTGGAGGTGCGGTGAGCTGGCGTAGTAAGAAACAGTCATGCATTGCCCTTTCAACAGCAGAAGCTGAGTATGTTGCGCTTTCTTGCGCAGCTCAGGAAGCAATGTGGATGAGACGTATGACAGCAGTATTAGAGAATCGCCCAGAGGAACCAGTCCGTCTTTTTGAAGATAATCAAGCGGCCATCAGCATGACCGAAAACCCACAATTCCATGGGAGATCCAAGCATATTTCCATCAAATATCATTTTGTCCGAGATCAGGTTGATAAGAAAGTTGTGAAACTGAGCTATTGTCCTACAAACGATATGATTGCGGACATTATGACCAAAGGACTTCCTAAGGAACAATTTCTTAAGCTGCGATCATTGACTGGAGTTAAACAAGTCACTTCTGGCAGCGAGTGAGGAGGAGTGTTAGAATATTACTACAACACTCTTGCCAGAACTGAAATATTACCGGACCTTGAACTTTCTATTTATTCGTCATCATCAATATTATTTTTTGTGTGTCACTCGGTGTGTGCATGGTTGTACACGATTGTGTAGCTGTGCTAGTTATCTGTTTCAATCGTAGTTTCTAACAATATATTACTGACAGTGAGACTGGCATCTGGTAGAGATAGGATGTGGAGGGGGAGATGGGTGAGGAGGAAGAAAGAGGGAGTGATGATGTAATGGAGGAATTGCTTGAAAGACAAACATTAACATGCCACATTCATGTACACAGATGTACACACACTGTGTACTACATATACACCAATACAACATGTAGGACGGATCAGCCACGTACATGTGTATATCTTTAATGCATACACACATTGCCTCTCAGAGAAACACACAAAAACTGCCCCATACTAGTATTGTTGTAGACCACATCCCTAAACCTGCTGTGTTTATTGGGTTAAAAATGTTAATACTCAGTGTAGTTAAGGCAGGTCTAAAAAAATTATCGCAGATTCAATCTTTACGTGCCATAAACGCGTACTTTAGTGTATATAGATGTGACCACACCTCCTACAGCAGCTACTCATGTTGGACCCTAGTTTATAGCTTTAGAGCGAAAAGTAAACACTCTATTAGAGTTTACAGACTATGGAGGTAGTTTAGAGTGCTATCTGTAGGCTTAGAATGAGTCTAAAGCCAAGTTAGCAGGAAAAAACGCAAATATGAGTTGACCTTTGATGACCTTACAGTAGCGAGTAAACTTTAGCTCATGAGGCGGCCCACCAAACGACGATGAAAGGCAATAATATTTGACACGAGGCAAGTTTTGTAGGTGTACAACCTGATTATGACTGGGAATCTGTGTTTTTCTATATATGCTGAAAGCCAAATGACCATAAGCTAGATCAGGTCCGAGATCGCGTACTAATAAGAGCGGTTTTGCGTAGTTGCTGGCTTGCTACGATGACGGAGGTCGTTTTCTTAGTCATATATGCCTAAACGAGCTAGTCAGAATTCGTTTGATATATGGGTTGTGAGGAATAAACGCCGTTTTGTGGGCCGCCTCAATGGAAATATATTTTTAAAAGGTGACTCGTTCAATCTGTTATTTCCTGATTAAGTTATGGTTGTCATGATAACTTATCAAATCAAAAGATTATTTATTCATGTATGTATCTTGTATCAAAAGTACTAATTTGTATATAAGTCCAGAAGAGACACTGAAAGTATGATGTCAAAAGGTATTGCTTGCTGTTAAAATAAATCTCGTCATGCCTTAACTACACTGAGTATTGTTGCATACTATTATCCCTGCCTTGCCTGCATAGATCTACTACTGTACCCTTTTCATTTCACTCCCACCAACATTGTATGCAGAGTAAGTGTTCAATAATCAGATCCCATGTATGATAATGATTAGACTCACATTTACTGTCTATCCACCCAGTGAGCCTGCTTGCTCTGTCATTTGGCAGAACCTGCAGACAAACACTGCAGAGTTACACCTCCCAATTATCGGATGTGTAAATAGGCTGAACCATGTTCTGTCTAATCCAAATGATGCCTCTAACCAATTAAAAGTTTGCAATTGTAATAAAATAGCATATTTATTTTTGGGCATTTAGCAGTAGCTCTATTCAACTACTGTAGAGACCTAATGCCAGTAGGTGCTTACAGAGTTGGTCAATTTGATATCCATACCTAGCTCCAATAGCTAAGGACTACATGTATGTAGCTAGTTACCAGTCGTGATCTATAAGTTAATTGTTCTAACATACACATAATTGGGTGAAAGGTGTGCATCTTCAAGTTCCTTATGCCATTTACCACATAGCTACACTGTATGTGTACCATCACTAGTGTAGATACAAAAAATGGATCAAGTCATGAATACTGGCAGGATTGGAGCATGTTTGAAGGTGTCCAATACCATTGGGAATGGGAAAGCCTCCTCATTCAGTCAGAACCATAATTAACAGACAGAATTTCAACTTGATATTTCACAGTGTGCACATGTGCACTGAAGGTATGTAGCACTGATTACCTCTCTACATTTACTGTCAATTTTCCCCAGACAAACTATTGCTAATAATATTCTCTACTGTACCTGCTGCCAGTGGCTCTGCAAAGTCTCTAACACCATCAGCCACAGGACTCTGTCCCATCCAGTCAAGTTCTCTGATCAGTCTGCGCCATGAAGCCAGGGGATCTGTAGACATCCAATAAAGAATTAGTTGCCTCTTCTGCTCTTCAGGGTCAGAGTACATCTGTTGGATCTCATCCCTCCTCTCCTTTGAGATGTACAGGTTGTACCCCAGCCCCTCATCCCTCCACCAGTTCTCCACTGGCCTCACAGCCCTCAGTATATTGGAGCAGGTGAAAGCCATACCTGGAGCACACATACCACACACACCAAACAAAGATCATGCACTCACACTTTCACCCACAGTTATACTACATGCACACATGGCCTTCATGTAGATGTACTTCACAACAAGCATGTACATGTATATGAACTAATAACACTAACTGAGGTACATTGTAGGCAGATGTATGTACTACATCAGACATTGCTGTTGGCTAGCAACCAAAAGTTTTTATAGGCTTATTGCGGGCTAAGGGATGGGTGTGGCTGACTGTAAGAGAGAAAGGAGGCTAAGAGCAAACAAAATAGTTACATGACCGCATTTGGGGTGCATGAGATTCTTTAAAACAGAGGAGCTAAAAGTAGTAAAGGAATTTTACCACTGTCAGATCAAGATCCAACAACAAACTGACTACCATACAATACCAGCACTTGGAAAGTGCATAACCCTTACACGATTATGACTATACAAAGTTACACAAATGCACATACAAAGGTACAATTTAAGGAAAGACCAGCAAATATATTAGAGCTCCTGACTCTCTTCATGCTCTAGAGCATACCTGGAAATAAGTTGACTCTCTAAACTTCTAATGCCACATTGGTGCCTAACTGCAGTTCAGGGGCGGCGGCAGAGGGGGGGCAGGGGGGTGA
Organism: Theonella swinhoei; assembly: GCA_963970385.1. NCBI lineage: Eukaryota > Metazoa > Porifera > Demospongiae > Tetractinellida > Theonellidae > Theonella > Theonella swinhoei. The sequence goes on along the minus strand of OZ019961.1, from coordinate 933,837 downwards.
TCACCCCCCAATATTCCAGTAGGGGGGCCTCGCCCCCCCAATAAAATAGGAGCTATGACGACGGAATTGGTGTTAACGTTGCTGCTGCTGCATGCACTCGATGCGTTTCAAACGCGCTATATACTACTACACGTATATACGTGCGTGCAGATTACAGCTCTAGTAGTAGCCCCACCTCTTTATTGTAAATTGCGTAATGCGTGCGCATAGATCAACGTATTAGCCTTGCAGAGCCACGCCTTCTCAGGGGAGGGCGTGGCTCCACAAGGCTATATGTGGTATAGACACATGAACTGAATCTCGCCCCCCCAACTCTGAACTGCTGCCGCCGCCTCTGCAGTTAATGAGTATAAGATACAACCAATACTAGTCCACTAGCTACTACTAATGATGGAAAATAGAGCAATCATCTACATGCTGTTATGATGTGGTAAACATGAAAACAGACTACAGCCAGCTATTTTACTAGTCCAGAGGGGACCCAACTAGGGATGTACATACCTGGAGGTGGCTGTTCATAAGTGGTCATGGTGGAGGCTAGCTGGGTCTCTCCCACACGCTGCACTGCACGACTTAGCCGATGCCATGAGGGAAACACATCCAACTGCATCCAAGCCTCCATTAGTTTTCGCTGCTGCACATCAGGATCAACATAATTTTTTCGTATTCGATCTATGATGACTGAAGGTACAGCCAGCCAGTAGCCCAACCCTCCTCCTCTACACTCCACATCTCCCTCACTCCACCAGTCCTTAACTCCCCTCACTATCCTCAGTATATTGTCACAGTTGAAGGGTACACCTGAGTGAAGAAACAGCTAGTCACTCTCTGTTATGTGTTCACATCATCACACAGTCTTCCCAGTCACATCAGGAACTCCTCATCTCAGAGGACCTAGTCCATGGCTCACAGTGTACTATACATGGGGTAAGCACTACATTTGTAGGAGGTAGAGCACGACCAGTTAATGGACCGTAATTACCAAATGGGGAGCAAGGAACATGTACATGTACATTGGAAGTCAAGTCACACACTCTTTGCATGTACAATAGCTGTAGCAGTAGGAATGGAACTGTGTACACATGCACCACAAAACTGCAGTGCTGGTATTAGAGACAGGAAGACTAAGAATAACTAATCACCACAACTGATAGATGACATACAGACCATCCAATCAGAACACTCATTTCAGTGGCCTCAGTTCCCAGGCCGTCTCCTGAGTCTCCACCCCTGGAAATGGCCTGGGAATGAGACTATCATCTCAGATGTCACATCACTACCACTACAAACACCTCATCTCTATCAGAGAGTCAGGATGCCCATTGAACTCCTTAGTACAGCACTTATAAACACTTTTAGATGCATACAGGTAATGTATGAGTACACACAGTCATAATGACCTATGAAAATCTGTGGATATGTTTATCTTCTTCTTCTTTCTTTTAATTCACTTCAAATGACCTACCACAAATTTGGCACTAGTATTCCCCTTGATTTTTACATTAAATGGCTCCTTTCCGTGCATGATCCTTGACCACCAAAATCTTTGTATATTCACATACAATTATGAAAATCCAAAACTTTCTTAGGCATTTTCTAAGTGTGTCTCTGGATTTTTGTTTCATATAGGGGGTGAGGCTCAAGTGCACAGGAGTAGAAGGGGGTGGGGCTCGTGTGTATGTGCAAAAATATAATGGCTTGCACAATGAAAACCAGTGGAACAAGTGTAAATGTATTTTCATATATAACTCTGAAGGATGTAGGGGTGGAAGTTCCAACAGGTAAAGAAACAAGGAAGTATCTATGCAGCAAAGCAGGGGACGATGGCAAGCAACAATAACATGCATAACCCTATAGATGTAGGGCTTTGGCTGCATGGATGCATAATACCTTGTTTCTACACCTTTGGCACTTGTATCCAACATTATTTTGTATATACATGGAATAACTATCACACTATTTTAACTGCATGGGTTACATGCACTTCTGTGTGTACTATCACACAGTACGGTAGTACTGTGTATATAGGGATTGCTATGGTCTATCCCCATTGAAAACCATATATAAGGTTTTTCATCACTTTCACTTTCAGTTTGCTACCTACTGGACTTCTGTTAACATGAATATGTAACTATACCCAGAAACTAACTGTGATTATAAAATGGTATAATTTGATTGATGATAAAGGGGTTAAATTAACAAAAGTGTATTTTGTAAATTCTTCATCTTCCGCTTCTTCTTCTTCTTCTTCTTCTTCTTCTTCTTCTTCTTCCGCTTGAACAAGCGTAACTCACTAACGGTAACACATCTAAACATGAAACTTGGTACAGTGATGTAGTTCCACTGTGGGTAGTGCATCGTCATGTTAAAAATTTTGTAAACAATGTACTTCTTGTAAAATAAACAAAAATAGCCTCAGGCCATGTATTATTAATGGGGGCACACAATCCTATATCTGACTAATGAAAGGTCTGCTAAATGTGAAATTTTGTATGGTAGTATAGTTTAATACCCCAATGATCAACATTGTGATAAAATCTCTGTAAACAATGTAAATCTTGTAATATAACAACAAATAGCCTGAGGCAAGGATTACTGTATCTCACTAACAAAAGCTCCATTAAATGTGGAAATTGGTATGATGACAAAGTGTAATACCCCAATGATCAACGTTGTGATAAGATCTCTGTAAACAATGTAAATCTTGTAATAAAACAACAAATAGCCTCAGGCAAGCATTACTGTATCTCACTAACAATAGCTCCCCTTAATGTGAAAATTGGTATGATGGTAAAGTGTAATACCCCAATGATCAACGTTGTGATAAGATCTATGTAAACAATGTAAATCTTGTAATATAACAACAAATAGCCTCAGGCAAGGATTTCTGTATCTCACTAACAAAAGCCCCACTAAAAGTAAAAATTGGTATGATGATAAAGAGTAATATGCCTATGATCAGCGTTGTGATAAAATCTCTGTAAACAATGTAAATCTTGTAATAAAACAACAAATAGCCTCAGGCAAGGAATACTGTATCTCACTAACAATAGCTCCCCTAAAAGTGAAATTTTGTATGATGGTAAAGTGTAATACGCCTATGATCAACGTTGTGATAAAATCTCTGTAAACAATGTAAATCTTGTAATAAAACAACAAATAGCCTCAGGCAAGGATTACTGTATCTCACTAACAATAGCTCCCCTAAATGTGGAAATTGGTATAGTGATAAAGTGTAATACGCCTATGAACAACGTTGTGATAAAATCTCTGTAAACAATGTAAATATCTTGTAATATGACAAGAAATAGCCTCAGGCAAGCATTTCTGTATCTCACTAACAAAAGCTAGGCTACATGTGGAAATTGGTGTGATGGTAAAGCTTAATACCACAATGATCAACGTTGTGATAAAATCTCTGTAAACAATGTAAATCGAAATTGGTGTAATAGTGAAGCTTGATACCCCAATGATCAACTTTGTGATAAAATCTCTGTAAACAATGTAATATAACAACAAATAGCCTCAGGCAAGCAATGCTGTATCTCACCAACAAAAGCTTCACTAAACGTGAAAATTGATATGGTGGTAAAGCCACAGATCAACATTGTGATAAATGAGGTTTAATACAGTATTAAACCAGGTTAATATTCTAGGCCGAGGCGGGCATGCGCAAAACCCGCGAGTGACGCATGCGCATTGACGCGACATTTATATAAGCATGATATTTGGCGCAAAAGTCAGTTAGTGCATTTCAGCTGGAGTTCGTCGTTCGGACAGAGTCAGCAACTTCCCCACCCCTCCCTTCCCCATTTATCATGTATGTTTTGTTCTCCATCAGTTTTCTGATGTGATCAAGCCTTGGGCTGGAGAGGGCAATGTGGTACTCAACCCTATCACATAACCATTATTAGCGGGGGTTCATAATGACTGCTGCAAGCAGGCATGAGGGCAACCCCCGTGCATGACAGATGGCTCAGTGGGTTGGGTGACCACTCCCCTTTCCAGTCCGGGGCTTATGCCCATATTTACTCCCTACTGGGGCGGACAATAATTGTATTAGGCGTAGTAGATCAGTTTGTTTAAAGAAGTAGGGATAGAGGAGATATTAACATCTCTGTAAACCATGTATATCTTGTAAAAAATAGCCTCAGACAAGCAAAAAAATGATGGGAGACAAGTAAATAAAAAATTTAGGGAATTTGAAAGCAAATATAGGGATTGTATAAAAAGGAACGGAGACAAGATTGGGACACAGACATGTTATGATATATCGACGTACCCATAATGTTACGTTGATACGTCATAACATGTCTGTGTCCCAATCTTGTCTCCGTTCCTTTTTATACAATCCCTATATTTGCTTTCAAATTCCCTAAATTTTTTATTTACTTGTATATATTATTCTCCCTAGGGCCTGGGTTACGCTCCACGTCTCCAGCTCTCATTAGCAACATTTGATTCACAAACACCATCATGGTCACCACCCTCACACCACTTCTCCAATTGATAGGGAACAGAAGAGACATCAGTGAGGCCACACCCTCTGCTACTGTTTTCTTGTTACACTTCCTGTACACTAGTGGTACCGAGCTGTGGAGACACCTCTTCAACAGTGACAGATACACACACAGATACAGGAACACCAGATGTATATGAACTGGGAGAAAATCTATCTGTTCCTTAAGAGCTTTGAGGATGAAGGAGTGTTCGATACGATTGTAAATCTTGTCTGAAGAAAAATACATGTATATCAATATCATATGTACATGTATTGCATTTAACATGCCTCTATACTGTGTAATTGTACATGTACAAATATGAACCCTTGGCGCATGCTTTGCAGAATGCACATGCGCTTATCAGTGGGAAAATGGCCAACTTGGGTAGTAGCCGTACAATGCCAGAAGGACGCTGGCTCTGCAATGGAAAATCCCACAAAATTTCACTCCTTTATTGTAGGTTAGGTAAGTTGTGTCATTTGTAAAATGAATAGGCTTACTACAAGTGAGTTATTAGTGGGGACAAACATAACAACAACAGTTTGTTGCCTGGCTGAGTAACAGATCAAAGGCTAAAGTGTGCCAACATATCATATGTGGCACTCCTATGACATCATCTAGAGTGAAGTTATGTAAACACAACTAATTCATTTTTAGCACAATACATTGTACACAGTAGCACCCGTTAGCTGTAGCCGCTGTGCCAGGGCTGTTGTGATAGCAGGTGTGGGAAGGGGGCGTGGAAATGATAGTTGCTTACCAATGGCAACAAATTAGTTGTTGCATGGGCATTCCTCGTGCTGCGGCCCTCGGGCTCACGTCACAACTATGCCAACATATCCTGTGTGGCACTCGGGCCCATGCAACAACTAATACATATGCATGCCAAGGGTAATCATGTCAATGACACAACACTGTGCTCACATTGCCAGTGGCCCCAATACTGTTTCACAGTCAGTGTGACATGTGGGAGAGGTAGTAGCAGTATCATCAAGCCACCTTGTACTGGGTCAAACCATCTAGTCCACACACAATCTGAGCCAACTTGTTCCATTGACATTGGAATGGAAGTCCATTGGTCAATGACAGTAGTAGAGCAATCTGTGGAGGAATAAGTGACAAAGTCAATAATACAATGTACAGGTCCACTCATCTCTCTCTTCACTGACCGTGACAGTCGAACTGGAATATATGTCCACACAGTAAGATCAACAGTTGTGACAGAAATGACGTCACCAGCACAGCATTGGGCCTTGCTCTCATTGCTAGCACCCGAGTCTTTCCCCTGCTAGCAGATTGACACACACACTCACTGCCTTCCTTCATCTTCTCCTTGCACTGCTCTACACCAGACGATGCGAGCTGTGCTATAGTCACCAACAGAACTACACATCCTTTGTACACAACAGGATCACTTGCCTTCAGCCACTTCTTCCAGCGGAGTCCAATAGGGCTTTGTGGCTTGGCAGCCACAGCATTAGCCATTACCCCAACAGCTACCCTCCACTGTTCCACACCCACAGGCATGACTGAGAGTGGGATGGTAAGGATGGATCATGTGAGAGTGTACTTGTGAGAGGCTAGTAGGAGATATCTTTACTCATTGTCTATTGAAAGGTTGAGTAAGTCAGTAGATGTGAAGGGAGAGGTGCTTATTTGAGGACAGAGTGGCGGTATTCAAAATGAGGTTTCTGGAAAATCGGGCGGAGTTCGTAGTTCTAGCAATGAGCAGTATAATAGTAATACCAATTCGCTAGACTTTAAGAGAGCGAGCGAGGGAGTCGATTAATACTAGTAAGGTCTCTTACTGGAAACGAGGTAACAGTATACACAGGTCGATAGCTCCGACAAACAAACCAGGTCAAAGTACAGAACGCCTACACAAAAGAACGAGCTCCGCCCATCTACACATTCCATGGACTGGAGCTAGAGCGTTCGCTCGTCTTTCTTCTACTTGAGTGTTGTAGTAAGGTATGGAGCTCTAGTCCTGTATTGTTGTGTAAGGTATGGTGTTCTATTCATGGTATATGTTGTATTGTAGAGGGGAATAGCGGATCTGCAATTGTTAGTAGTCTCTAATTAGAACTGTCCCTATTCCTCTCTCTGGGTGTAAGCAATGGACGGTAAGGGTAAGGCCCCACACCCTACCCTAAGGCCTAGGACAGGGGAAAGAAGATGATCATGAACAGTAAAGGTTCCAAAGATGGTAAGATAACATCCACTCCTTCATCCCAGGGAGGCTGTGTGTATCCTGTTGTCAGTCCTTTATCCTCTGTCCTTCACATTCTGTCCTCTGTATCCTGTACTACCACCACTTGCTCACTTCTCCACACCTACCCTTTCCTCTCTTCCACACCATCCCTCTCCCATTTCCTAGCAAGAGTGTGAAAGTGTGGAAGACAAGACAGAAATGGTTGGGGTGAGGAGGTCAGAGTGTGATGGTGAAGCAAGTAGTGGAGAGAAAAGAGGGTTTGGAACAAGAACAGAACTGGAACAGAGAGAGCCACATTCAACTAATGGAGAAGACAGGTGTGTTCTATAGGATAGTCATGTGCCACTTGAAGGAGATCCCTACAATTAGGAGGAGTACTGAACTCAATGAGGTCATAGTCTAGTTGGATGAGGCAACTCATATTGAGAGAGAGACTGAAGTTTACTGTCATGATGTGTGTGTGTGTGTGTGTGTCATACTTGTACACATACCTGCAATATCTTTCGTGAACCTAAGAGAAAACGGTCAGACAGATCGTGGGATAAATATATACACACTAAATGGTAGTCAAGTCTGCATGCACATGCACTAAATGCTGTGCAAAACCACCAAACAGTACTGTAGTACTATAAGGAACATAGTCACTTGCCAGCAGAAATATTCCGCAAGTTGCAATTGTACAAATTTCAAACATGAATGACACAGTCTCTCCTAGCTTTGTACCCAGGCACTCAGCAGCAGGGTACCTCGGTACGAGGCTAGGTCACTCCATCCATTACATGCCTCTCCTTGCATGTGCTGGTTTATATCTTGTGTGCATTACGTGTATCTCCAGATACTTGTATATAAATAATTCAAATTTGACATTACAACATGATATATACAAGGTCAAAAGTGATGTTATAACATGTACAAACAAATGGAACACAAAGTCAGTTACTATATCCAAGGTGTGGCTCTAAATGGAGATACCTGCCAAGGAGAATGTACAAATCTCATTAAACAAATAAAGAAGCTCTATATTCTTTGTGTAATCTGAAAGGACACGGTAGAGGCTAATGAGACTAGGCAGCTGGACACACAGCCCAAGGGGCTTTGGACATATTTTGATACACGTGTAGACTGAATTGCACAATAAATTACATTAGGTATGCATGCAGGAGGTCACAGCTTGAATTACAGAAGATAGAGAGATGGGATGGGCTACTCAGTAGCTATGCATGCACTTTCGTTTCAAAGAGACATAAAATCAGCCTATATGTCAATGTTAGAAATGGAACTAGGTGTGCAATTATTGCCAAAAATCAAGTGTTTCTGCGGTAATGGGAGGTCCATACCATGGTCTGTGGCAATGGAAGTAGCAATTCCATTGTGGCCTAGTCTCGGGTGACGAAGGGCTTCCACAAGAGACTTCCAAGACACGTCCTTCACTCGACCCTCCTTCTGTAGCCAGCTCCCCACCACCTCATCCAGGAACTCTTGATTACTGCGATAGTTCTCCCCCCAGCTCAACACCCTACGGCGAGAGAGACCCAGCACTAGACCAAGGTTGTAGATGTCAGACTTGTTCAGATTCATGAGGTAGTCTGTGATGTCCACTAGATCATCCTCACCTGTATACAGGAGACAGAAAAGAAGAAACTGATATATAGTCACTTTACATGTCTTAAGGTACGTAGCTATGTGCATTCAGTGTCCACATGTAATCTATTTACCAAGTGAGCCATCCTCCTGTGGCTGGGATGTGGTATCTGATGAGATTTGAACAGTTCCCAGTGTCACTGTATGACCAGGAAGTAGAGGGAGAGAAGAAGAGGAGAGGGAGAAGGGGGAGGGGGTGAAGAATAAGGAGTATTAATAGGAAGTGACAGACATGCAATCACATGGTCAGCTAAACAATCCTACCTAATAACCTAATTAATAACTAACCAGTTCCATCTGCCAGAGCTGCTTCCTTTGTTCCTCCAGTTCCTGTCTTCATTTTCTTATTGGAAGATCTCTTTTCCATGTGTGCCTCCACTGAAATATGGAGTGGGAAATGTGTGTAACTTCAAATACTAATCCTCACACAATATTATCACTAACTTGTTGGTGTGAACTTCTCTCCCAGTGCAGCTCCTGTCTCCCCCTCCTTCCTGGAAGGTCTCCTTGCCACACTCTTAGTATCACCATCTACTACCACTGTACATTGAGAACATGAGAACATGTAACCAGAAGTATGAGTTGGCAAACTTGCAAAAGAAGTATAAAATATACAGAAATAGTAATAATCACCTGTACTGTCCTTTGTCTCCATCCAGGGAACACATTCGTTGAGGTCCCCAAACTCATTGGTACTGGAACAGATCCACTCTCCATCTCTGATGGGGGCTGGATGACGAGGGGTCTTTGTGTGGATGGGACACAGGATGGCAGGGCTGGGCATGTTTTTGGAGTAGCCCAGTCTGATTGATACTGAATTGATTCCATTCAAGATAGCATTTCGTATGTGTTGCCAGAGTTCATGTAGCTTTTTTACTGAAGTGTGCGCATGGACTTCAAAATATGTGTAGCGATCAATCAACACGACAAACCCACCATAGCCAGGTACCTGAAACTGGATGCAGTTGCGATACAGACAGGCTGGACGGTTGTCTTCTTGTAAGATATCCCATGCACAGGGACGTTGGTTGGCTGTGGACAGGATGTGGGCTATGAGGGAACAGCACACTCCGTGCTGGGGACCACCATCAGGAAAGTGGACAACAAGTGGGGAAGGGGACACACAATATTCGCTGATTTCTTGCTGAGTCTTATGTTTCAGGACACAAGGCATGAACCACGTGTCAGGAGAGAGCCTCGCAAACACCAGCAGCTTCTCTAGTAATGTTGTCAGATGTTTCCTGGTGAATAAGGACTTGTGGTAGTGACTGCTGAAACGCTTGTCTTTCAAAAACTCATCAGTGACTTGTGCAAACCCCTCAAATTGCTGCCACCCGAGGGGAAGACAGGGAGCTGTGGAATCAGCGGAATCTTTGTCTTCTTGCAACTCAAATTTGAATTCAACTAATTCAGTCACCTTGTCAAGCAGCACCTGGGGATCCACAAACACCACATCTGGAAGGATGGCCGGGTAGTAGAAGATTATGCTCAGATTATGGAAAAACTCCAGAGCCAGTTCGAAAGACTCCTTGTCCATCTTCAGAGACTTGGCAATCTTCAGACATTCTCCTCGACTCAGAACATTTCTTCCCAGATGACGTGCGATGCACTTCATTTTCTGATTGAATACGTGCCACCTCCACGGTGTCTTTTCTCTTCTGGATGGACATTTCTCCATTATGACTGTGCGGATTTTTTCAGCCATTTTCTTGTCATCGTCATTAGGTGTAAGGCCATTGATTTCAAAGATCAGCTTCCTATGGTCGGCGTAGATCACTTGTTTCTTCAGCTTTTCTGGAATGATTGCCCCCAGTTGCTTGTTTTTCTGCTCTACAGTTTCTGTTTCACAGAGATCTTTCAGGTCTCGATGTGTACCCAGGAGAAGAATCCTGGGAGGTACGCTATCAGAAGACTCCTTCTCGGGTAACTGCTCTGGAGCTGTTGCTGGCTGAGGGGAGCACTCCTGGATTGCAGTCACTTTCGTCTCCTCCACTCCCTTGGCTCTGCTGTTGAGGGAGAACATGGTGCGCATGTACTTCTCAAAGATGTCTCTATTGGTCAGGAGACTCTGTTGGGTATTGCCAACAAGCTTGCCATTGCGGTAGTACATTATGTCGGGGTAGCTGTCCAGTGACTCCGATAGCTTGAACACAAAGACACAGACAGATGTGTGTGGTAGGAAGACGGAGAAGGCATCTTGAAATTCGGTCTGGCCCCCAGAGTCGATGAGAAACACCCATCTCTCGTATGCAGAGGGCTTGGGAGAGCCAGTAGCTTGGCTGATGAGAGAGACCAACTCCTGGTCTACCTCCACTGTTTGTAGTAAGGAATCCACACTCAGCTCAGGGGAAAGAGGAGGGTCTGTCTGTGCAAGGACAGATGTGTCAGACTGGGTAGTAGTGGGTGTGGCAGTGGAAGAGGGATGTGATGTGGGAGTGTGTGAGGATGAATCAGATGTGGAAGTGTGTGAAGATGAATCAGATGTGAGAGTGTGTGAGGATGAATCAGATGTGACAGGGACGGAGGGAGATGGAGTGATGTCTGTAGACTTGGTTGGTGGGAGAGAGTCATTGGTAGGTGTGGTTTCTTGAGGAGGACTGTCCATTGTGTCCAGACGTCTGGCCAGATGGGCAGTGAACTGATCCTGTTCTTTCTTGATCCACTTTGTTTTCCCATCTACGACAATCACCATGGTTTTCACAGGCCTCTTCATGATTGGGGTGCTGTGCCGATCCTCTTTTGGGAGGGGCTCCTCCTCCATTATCGTCTCCAGGGCAGTCGACTTGCCACTGCCGGCGATGCCCATCATCACCACTTTAGTGACGTCAGTGTCTGAGTGGCCATGTTTCATCTCTCGCTCGTAGATCAGTTTGGCACGATAACGTCCTGAGGGGAATGAAACAAGGGACAAATTACTCTCTGGAGTATGTGTAAAATGAGGAGAAAATGGTTCTCATTCCTAAGAGATACATGTATAAGTGCATGCTACATACAGTACATGTATATTTGCACACACAAGGCTAGAAAATGACATGTGCATGCAATTACTGTTATTCTATACATGTTATTATGCAATTGGTTTAGGGCTTCCTTGTATTGGCCATGGTAATTACAAGATGTACAAAACATATTTGTAAGTACAATGTATAGTGCATCTTCTTACCTGTGGGGAACATCCTCTGTATTCTCTCTAGAACAGTGTGGTACACTTGTTTATAACCACCTCTATAAAGACCATCAGCCACATGTTGCCAGGACGGTGCTGGGTAGGAGGTCAAGTAGGTCTGGAGGAGAGCTGACTTCCTCTCACTATCACTGCTGTATTGAGACCTTATTTCATCACACTTTGAATGTGCTACATTCAGCCTCCACTGACCAAAGTTATACCACTCTTCATCTGGAAGTGTTTCCAGTACTGTGAAAAGGTTTTGGAGGCTGAGGCTTGACTCTGTGTTAGAAGAGAGGTGGACACAGACACAGCAGTACTCACTGCACCAAACACTGCAACACTACAACACCACCAACTACAATGTACATACACTTGTATGCTATGATGGAATGTCCCATTGGACAGTATGTGGGCAGTCAGATACTGAAGCCATTTAAATACAACTTCACTGCCACAAATCACAGATTGCTTCTTATGTCAGGATCACAAATGTACATACCATTCCATACTTCATATACAACAAGTAAATAAAGGAAATTTGAAGTGAAATATAGAGATTGCCTAGAAATGAAGAGAGACAAAGATTGGGACACAAACATGCTATGATTATGGTGGCGCAGTAGTGCAAGTTTGGTAGTCTGGCAGCTTCAGTCTGCCAGTTTCAGTCTGGCAGGTTAAGACTGGCAGTTTAAGGCTGGCACTTTCAGTCTGGCAGTTTAAGTCTGGCAGTTTAAGTCAGGCAGTTTTGCAGTTCAGTCCGGCAGTTCCACAGTTCAGTCTGGCAGTTTCACAGTTCAGTCTGGCAGTTTCAGTTTGACAGTTTATTAAGTCTGGCAGTTCAGTCTGGCAGTTTCAGTTTGGCAGTTTCAGTTTGGCAGTTTCAGTCTGGCAGTTTCACAGTTTGGTCTGTGAGTTTGGCAACAGTTGCAGTTTTAGTTTGCTTTCAAGAGAGGTGTGGCGGTTGTTCTATTGTGTGTGCATGCGTACAAGCTCCACGCTATACAGTCTATTCCGACATCTTTTGAGAGCACAAAGAGAGCTGATGAATGACTGTGAAACTGAGCTTGACGGTACGTGTTACATTTTCAAAACTGATTAATGACTGTCAGTGAAACTGAGCTTACCTTCACAGTCATTCATCAGCTCTCTCTTTGGGGTCTCAAAAGACAGCGTAAGAGACTGGAGCTTATACGCAAGCACACAAAATCAGAGGACAATCGCCACACCTCTCTTGAAAGCAAACTGGAACTGCAACTGCTGCTAAACTGCCAGACTGAACTGTGAAACTGCCAGGCTAAACTGCCAAACTTCCAGACTGAAACTGTCAGACTAAAACTGCCAGACTAAAACTGCCAGACTGAAACTGCTAGACTAAAACTGCCAGACTGAAACTGCCAGACTTAAACTGCCAGACTGAAACTGCCAGACTTGAACTGCCAGACTGGAACAGACTTAAACTGCCAGACTTAAACTGCCAGACTTAAACTGCCAGACTGAAACTGCCAGACTTAAACTGCCAGACTGGAACTGCCACAATGTATAGTACATCTTCTTACCTGTGGGGAACATCCTCTTGGTTGGCTGTTAAAGGGTCAAGCTACATGCATGCAAATACGTGCACTTTTGGTAACTATACAGATACTAGAACTGTGAACAAACCTGCTAGCAACACCACCGGTGTTAGTATCGCAGCAGAATAGCGTACCACGGTAGAATAGCATGTCACTTCTCCAGCACACAGTATAGAAAAGTGGCCTGGCAGAGACATGAACACACACTGTAAGCAGTTACTAGAATGTCCCAACGATGAGAGTAGCACAAGAATCATCAACACATATTCTATGCCAAGTTGCTTATGAACGCTTAACCTTGATTCTGACTGTTTGCGCATGCGCACGAATTCCCTTTATTTTACGGATATTTTACAGTATACTTCACGACCAACGACAGTCAAAACCCAGTGCTTTACACACTTCACTCAACTGCACGCTGTAATTTGAATACAAAGCAGTTTGTGTATAACTATTTTACTAATATGCCCAAACCTAGTAGTTCATATTTACACAGTGATCCTGGCGGCCATGTACGTAGTGTAGACTGTAATGCATTCTTTTCTGAGCCATGACAAACTTGTATAGTGCGTTTTTTCAAAAGCGGCAGCTTGTGACAAATGCTGACACAGCAATATTACTCAAATATACAAAAGTGCACAGTAACATGTAGCTCAAATATACTAGAAGTGCGTGTAAATATCTGACACCCCACGCGCAAACAGTCGATACCAGGCTGTTTCTCCGCAGCTTTGGGAATGAGCACTAGATCCACCGAACGCTGCATGAAAATTGTAAATTTTCCTTTCTTAAGTAGTAATATTCCCACTAACCCAGCATATGGTGTATATATATCACAGCTGATCAGAATTAGTAGGATTTGCTGTGAATATAGTGCATTTATTAAACGGCATTATATGATTACATCTAGGTTGATAAGACAAGGCTTTTGGTATACAAGATTGTGTAATAGATTTAAACGCTATAGTCGTAGGCATGCATCACTCTTTAATAAATTCGGCACCCCTTTCTTCTTAACTAGGGTATGGTTTTATTGGTATATGTTGGTGGTTTCCTGTTGTTTGATATGTTAGTTGGAGGAAGGGTGTGTGGGTAGAGTTAACCAGTTATAAAAGATGTTTTAAACCCACCAGTCCCAGTTCTCAAGGCTGGGCACCCTAACTCTACTATCTTTGTTGCTCTCCTGTTGATGTTGATTGGATGCGGATTGGTAAGATTCTGTGGTTGCTAGTGTGTGTGTGTTGTGCTATGAGAGATGCTTATTTTTATGAGAGAACTATTTTTATTATTTTTCTACTTTATACATGACCTAAACTTCGCATCAGAAAATCTATTTTTTTATATCCTATCACAAGTAAATAAGAAATTTGAAGTGTATATAGGGATTGCATAAAAATGAACAGAGACAAGATTGGGACACAGACATGCTATGTACATCAACATACCTTTTAGTACATGATGTATATAGCATGTCTGTGTCCCAATCTTGTCTCTGTTCATTTTTATGCAATCCCTATATACACTTCAAATTTCCTAAATTTTTTATTTACTTGTCTCTAATCAATTGTAAGCAATAATTCCCATTAGTACATGCTCACCATATCCATAAAACATCTGGCCCATTATTGCTAGAGGCCCTAATAATCACACTCTGAGATGTATGATTAGTAGGGAGTGGCTACAAGCAGCTGCGTACACGAACTATGAGCAAACCTGCTAGCAACGTACTATCGGCTGAGCAAACCTGCTAGCAACGTACTATTGGCTGAGCAAACATGCTAGCAACGTACTGTCGGTCACCAGCGCTTTGGCTTGGTAGCGTGCCGCTACTCCAGCAGCCGGTACATACGTAGAGTAGTGCCTGGCAGAGAGCAACACACTGTACGCGTATGCAGTATTCTGACAGTTGAAGTAGCACAAGAATCGTCAACACCTCTGTCTTTTGTTATGTAGTACTAAGCGATAGTTGCTAAACCAATCATCAACACATTTCTCTATTATCAAGCAGCCAGTTCACTGCACCTATTAGTTGCTACGCGCTAGTTGCTAAGCGTTTGCGCATGCGCGGCAGATGTAATGACGTCATTAACGAGTACTCTGTCATTACATAATCGGTTTATTATATGACGCATGCTTTTATATGCGTACAATGTATGTGTACTCTGCACGTACATTCATTACGTAATCACTATACACATGTATACACATGTATTGCATTGAGAGGAGTGTTTACATCAGTATTAGAAGAATCACAAGGGTTAACAACATATGCTTTTGTTATGTTGCTATTAGCGATGATATCTCTGCACATGCTGACTTTCAGGTTGATGGTTACCATGGTTGCTGAGTTTTGCTCATTAGTTATCCTCATTCATAATACATTGCTGGGAGAGATAACGATCAGTAGTACAAGAACTACAAGGGTTAACAATATTATACCTCTATTCCCCAGTACGTAATGATACATTTCCACATGCAAAGATTCAATTTCATTGATTTTATGGTTATTGAGTTACGCTTCTTCAAGAATAATAATAAGAAGAAGAAGAAGAAGATGAAGAACATGGGCAACCATGTGAAATGCAGCACTTTTGTGATATTACGCATATCTTACATCACAGATCAACCAATTTTTGTTTCATGGTTATTTTTCACGCATTTCTTCACCTTGATATCATTAAAAGTGAAATCAACTTCAAATTGAAAGTGAAAATGAAGAATATCCTTATATATGGTTTTCAATGGGGATAGACCATAGCAATCCCTATATACACAGTACTACCGTACTGTGTGATATGTTAATGTTATGTTGCGTGTTTATGTGTTTTTCCTTGTCAGTGGTGGTACTTGACGTTTTTGGTGTTAGCCCTATTCAGTAAGATCTATATTGGCGTATACTATACGTGTGATTGTTCATGCACATAGATAGCAGTGTAACCTCAGTATAACAGGCTAAAAACGAATTCTTTTGTTATGTTGCTATTAGCGATGATATCTCTACACATTCTGACTGCTAGGTTGATGGGGGTTACCACGGTTGCTGAGTTTTGCTCATTAATTATCTTCATTCATAATACATTGCTGGGAGAGAAAACGATCAGTAATACAAGAAGTCGCCATCCTGTAATGATACATTTTCACATGCAAAGATTCAAATTCTTTGACTATATGGTTATTAGGTACGCTTCTTCAAAAGAAGAAAAAGATGATGAAGAAGAACATGGACAAAACGTGGAAACCAGATATTTTACATCACATATTATATGCATACTAGTTGTGTTTCATGTACACTAGACCCTGATATCATTATAAGTGAAATCAACTTCAATTTGAAAGTGAAAACGAAGAATATACCTATATATGATTTTCAATGGGGATAGACCATAGCAATCCCTAGTTAGATGATTGACTACATATGGCAGGTTACAATTAACTGCATATACTCTACAATCACATGATGCAAACCTACTTCAATTTATCTTACAATTCACCAGACAGTGTTAATCTCACCAACAACTCTCACTCACGAATGCACTAAAGTGCAGAACCCTCGGCACATGCACTTTTTGGTTGAGCATGCGACAGAGTCTACTGCATGCAGCTGAAAAAGTGCACGCTACTGAAATGCAGGAAGTATACGAAAGATTTGTGAGCAAGAAACGGAGACTAAAGAGAAGGAAGCTTGCTACATTACATTAAGTCATATTCCAGGTAGCATTTAGACTACTGTCAGCTTTTCTATTACAAATAACGCCATAAGCGTTTATAGCGAAATTCCCACAAATCATCTGATCTGCATCGTCCGTTAAGTATGCTGTATTGATTTTGGCACGAATAAACATTCGAGAAGTGAATTTGGGCACTAATACACACACACACACACACACACATACACACAAACTACCGTAACTCTCGCTGCACATGCGCACCGAGGGTTAATCACATACTTGTATGTACACACATAATAATTATTAGTGCATTGCCACCTTACATAAAGCAATGTAATCGGTCACTTAAGAGTTACTGATACCAATATTGACCTGTCTCAACATATATGCCAGTACTGAACCAAAATATTAACCTACAAATGTAACATGAGCTCAATATTGACCTACAAGTCTAAACACACACATGTTCATCTGTACATGTGAACAAGATTACAAAATACTGATAAACAAGTGCAATGCACTAAACAAGTTAGATAACGAGTCCAAGGGATCTACGTAAATTCGGGCTTTCTGTAGTAGCCTCACAATGCTCGGTCACTACTGAGAGCCCTCAGGTTTTTGAATTTGTGTAGAACCCTTGGACTCAGTACTTTTAAATCTAACCAGTAGTGTGATGTAGATACTTTCTGACAGCCTCTAGAGACACATGTTCCTCCCAGTAGTACAACTTTCCAGCTAATGTGGCCCAGGATGCAAGTGGTATAGTGTTGAGGAAGTAGGTAATTATTGCCTCTCTTTTCTTCTCTTCAGTCGGGTTGGCATTGATCTGAAAGTAGACTGAGTCAGGTACATCAAGACAGTCATTCAGACTCTCATAGTCTACAGTTGAGGTGGCCTGGTATATATTACTAACAGTGAGACTGGCATCTGGGTAGAGATAGGATGTGGAGGGGGGAGATGGGTGAAGAGGGAGAAAGAGGGAGTGATGATGTAATGGAGAAATTGCTTGAAAGACAAACATTAACATGCCACATTCATGTACACAGATGTACACAGATGTACACACACCACGACCCTCCTGTGTACTACATATACACCAATACAACATGTAGGATGGACCAGCCACGTATATGTATATCTCTTTAATATACATACACACATTGCCTCTCAAAAAAAACACTCTAAAGTGCAGAACCCTTGGTGTCATAAGTTCATGCCACAGACCTCTCTTGGGGGCATGACCAATGACACACAGGGCATCAGCATGTACGATACAATACATACACAGCACACAGTTCTTAAATCAGTCCAAGAGTTCTAAGAGAGCGTGTAGGCATGGCCGAAACAGAAATAATCTCAAGAATAGAGCCCTAACTGTTGGTTCGCCTCGAACTGGTACATCATCGAGCGTAGTTAGAGCGCAATGGAAACTGCCGGAGGCTCTATCAAAAGAACATGGTGCTGGCAGACCAATCTGTATTGACTATAATGCGCATGCGCGCTTTACGCAGGAAAATGGCCGACCATACGTATGGCTTTCAACAGAGCAGTGCTGGATCTCTGCAATGGAGCGGTTTCAGAGAAAACCCCACAAATTTTTAACTTCCGTTGTCTGCTGAGTACGTGACAGTATTTTCAAGACGAACAGATGCTCCAGAGGTGAGATGTGACTTAACAGACAGACAGACAGACAGACAGACACACACACACACACACACACACACAGACACACACACACAGACACACACACACACACACACACACACAGATCCAACTACCGTAACCCTCCTGCCCATGCGCACCGAGGGTTAACTACGCATAATAGGTAGTATATCTACATCTGCTGTATTTATTGTGTTAAACATGTTAGTATTGTTGGATGCTATTATCTCTGCCTTACCTTCATAGATCTACTGCACCCTTTTCATTTCACTCTCATCCGTACTCCAACAGTGTATGTAAAGTAATTGTTCAAAAACACATTGATATGCTCGACTTCACCTTCTTCATATAATCCAGAATAGCTGGCAACCACTTTGTGGTCTGAGCCATTCTGTAATTAGACTCACATCTACTGTCTATCTACCCACTGAGCCTGCTTGCTCTGTCCTTTGGCAGAACCTGCAGACAAACACTGCAGAGTCACTCCTAGATCTGCAAATAGGCTGAACAGGATTTTGGATATTTAAACAATGCCTCTAACCCTAATTTGACAATATTGTAAAAATATATTTTGGGGTGTTTAGCAGTAAATCTATAGCAGCTATACAAATACTAGCAATCGGCTTCAGAGACGCAATTCACGCAAAACGCATCAACCAGTTTAGACTATAGATTGGGTACATGCTTAGTAACTAGCGTCCATAGTAATGGAAGAGTTTGAAGTAGAACAGAGATGCTTGATCATCAAATGCCCTAATGAAGTACTGAGGTTGCTTCAGGAAGGAATATTCGGATGACAATGACAGTGGTGATGTCGACGGCTTCTACTTGAAGCGAAGGGCCAATCCTCAACTCCGACTGACTTGGAACAAACTGACTCTCCGTACTTACTGTGCCTATTTTCTGTGACCTGCTGTACCCTGCTACAAATAAACTTTGCACTGTAATGTCACTTACACGTGCAGTGCATGTGCGCACGTGTTGCCATAGCCTCAAGTCTCCATATACTCCACATATAGGAAAATACAGGATTTATTTTCCACGCTTTACGCAATCTGATTGGTTAATTTAAACTTACCATAGTCTAAGGACTGTGTATAGCTAGTTACCAGTACTGATCTATAAGGTAATTGCTCCAACATACATGTGAAGGGTACACTTTCGATATCCTTCATGCCATTTACCACTACACACATCAACTACTACACTGTATGTGTACCATCACTAGTGTAGATACAGAAAATGAATGAATCCACTAAAGTGCAGAACCCTCGGTGCCATGTGTGCGCGAACCTTGAAAACGCATGCGCTGTACAATGTGCATGCGCGCTTTCCGCAGGAAAATGGCGGACTGTACATATGCTTTCAACAGAGCAGTGCTGGATCTCTGCAACGGAGCGGTTGCAGAGAAAAACCCACAAATTTTTGACCTTCATTGCCCGCTGGGTACATAACAGTATTTTCAGGACGAACAGACGCTCCAGTGGTGAGATGTGACTTAACAGACACACACACAGACAGACAGACAGACCCAACTATAGTAACACTCGCTGCGCATGCGTGCCGAGGGTCAATCAAGTCATGGCAGGAATGGAGCATGTTTGAAGGTGTCCAATACCAACATTCTTTGGGAATGGAAAAGCCTCCTCATTCAGTCAGCACCATAATTAACATTTCAACTTGGTATTTCACGGTGTGCAATGTGCATTCTATAGACTGATTATGATATGATAACCCTCCGCTCATGCGCAGGAGGGCTACAATATAGTTGGGTCTGTGTGTGTGTGTGTGTGTGTGTGTGTGTGTGTGTTAGGTCACATCTCACCTCTGAAGTGTCTGTTTATCCTGAAAATCCTGTCACGTACTCAGCAGGGAACGGAGGTCAAAAAAATTCTCTAAAACCGCTCGGTTGCGGAGATCCAGCACACCTCCGTTGAAAGCCATACATACAGTCGGCCATTTTCCTGTGCATGTGTATTTAACACGATAAACGGCCTGTGTGGAAGTTGTAGTTTCATGAAGTGCCATTGGTCATGCCTCCAAGCAAGGACTGTCCACAATGGAAACGAACTCATGGCGCAGAGGGTTCTACACTTCAGTGCATTCATTATTACCTCTTTCACATATACTGACAACTTCTCCCCTGACAAACTATTGCTAATAATAATTCTCTACTGTACCTGCTGCCAATGGCTCTGCAAAGTCTCTAATGCCATCAGCCACAAGACTCTGTCCCATGTAGTCAAGTTCTCTGATCAGTCTGCGCCATGAAGCCAGGGGATCTGTAGACATCCAATAAATAATTAGTTGCCTCTTCTGCTCTTCAGGGTCAGAGTACATCTGTTGGATCTCATCCCTCTTCTCCTTTGAGATGTACAGGTTGTACCCCAGCCCCCTATCCTTCCACCAGTTCTCCACTGGCCTCACAGCTCTCAGTACATTGGAGCAGGTGAAAGCCATACCTGGAGCACACATACCACACACACCAAACAAACAACACAGACAGGAATCTTACACTCACACTTTTACCCCCAGTTATACTACATGCATACATGGCCTTCATGTAGATGTACTTCACAACAAGCATGTACATACATGTATGTACAAGCATATGTACTAATAACACTAACTGAGGTATGTATGGCAAATGTAAATACTCCAGCAGACATTAAATAGAGGAGCTAAATTAGTCAAGAGAAATTTTGGATCAACATCCAACAGCAAACTGACTACCATACGAAAAGTGCAATTATGACTACACAAATTTATACAAATACACATACATGTACAAAAGCACAATGAATGCACTACTAAAGTGCAGAACCCTCCGTGCCATGAGTTCATGCCATTGTGCACAGACCTTGCTTGGAGGCATGACCTATGGCAATTCACGAAACTCAACTCACGACAACTTCCACACAGGCCGCTTAGTCGCTTACCGCGTACCTGTGGTTAAATACGCATGTGCACTTTCCGCAGGAAAATGGCCGACTGTATGTATGGCTTTCAATGGAGGAGTGCTGGATCTCTGCAACCGAGCTGTTTCAGAGAAAACCCCACAAACTTTTTGACCTCCGTTGTCCGCTGAGTACGTGACAGGATTTTCAGGACTAACAGACACTCCAGAGGTGAGATGTGACTTAACAGACACACACACACACACACACACACACACACACACACACACACACACACACACACACACACACACACACAACTACAGTAACCCTCACCCATGCGCGGAGGGTTAACAAAGGGAAAAAAAAGCAAATGTATTAGAGCTGCTGACTCTCTTCATGTTATACAGCATATCTGGAAATAAGTAGTCTCTCTAAACTTCTAATGCTACAATAGTGCCTAACCGTAGCTAATGAGCATAAGGTACACTAGTTCACCATCCCCAATAGATTGTCACAGTTGAAGGGTACACCTGAGTGAAGACACACAACAAACACACACAAACAGCTAGTCACTCTCTGCTATGTGTTCACATCATCACACAGTCTTCCCAGTCACATCAGGAACCCCTCATCTCAGAGGACCTAGTCCATGGCTCACAGTGTACTATACATGGGGTAAGCTCTACATTTGTAGAAGGTAGAGCACATGTGGTGATTAGTTATTCATAGTCTTCCGGTCTCTAATAGCAGCACTGCAGTTTTGTGGTGCATGTGTACACAGTTATGTTTCATTATTACTGTTACTGCTATTGACATGCAAAGAGTGTGTGACTTGACTTCCAATGTAAATGTACATGTTCCTTGCTCACCATTTGGTAATTACAGTCAATTGACTGGTCAGATGTTAACTGATAGATGACATCACATACAGACCATCCAATCAGATCACTCATCTCAGTAGCTTCATTCCCAGGCCATCTCCTGAGTGTCCACCCCTGGAAATGGCCTGGAAATGAGACTATCATCTCATATGTCACATCACTACCACTACAAACACCTCATCTCTATCAGAGAGTTGGGATGGCACTGACATACCATTAGAACTCAGCAGTTATAGATGCTTTTAGACACATACATTGCATGTATGAGTACACAGTTATGATGACGTATGAAAAACTGTGAATACATCTTCTTCTTTCTTTTAGTTCAGCTTGAATGACCTACTATAATCCTTGACCACAAAAATCCCCTTATATCTTCACATGCAACCATACGCATATGTATAAGGGGTGGGGCTCAAGTGCACAGGAGTAGAAGGGGGTGGGGCTCATGTGTGTGCAAAAATAATGGTTTGCACAATAAAAACCAGTGGAACAAGCGTAAAAGCATTTTTCATACATGTATATAATTTTAAAGGATAAGTATAAGTAACTATGCAGCAAGGCTGAGGATGATGGCATGAAACAACTAGAGTACCTTAGGGTGACTATTTTTTGCGGGTATTAAAGTTCGATATTTCTGCGGATTTGCATCAGAACGCAAAATTTAATAAAAAATTTGGCCCCATGATAACCGCGGCGGCGCCACACACGCACGCGCACACGTATGCGTGCGTTCGTTCAGAGTGTAAATGCATGTACGCATTATTACACGCGATCAAACGTCCAGGCACTATGAGAAAGCTGTGGCCCATGGGAGGCTAAGTAGATCACCCTTCGTGTAACTTCTGATACGTTCACAGAGCACAAACAGGGAGAATCTGGTCGAGGTAAGCCAACCCTTTCTCCGCATGCACGCGTCGAAGGTGGCTAGCAATAGCAAAATTTTATACCAGTAAAATGCACAGAATCCTAAATCAGCAAAAAATGTACCTGCAAATAATTGTTACCTTAAGGTATTCGAAGAATACGTACCCCGCCGCGAGTTTGGTTGTATATGGTAGTCACATAGGCATGCTCTCCGTAATTTAAAAGATCATCTGTACATTCCATCCATATTTGCACGTAATTTGCAATTATGGTAGGCGGAGCAAACTTCGCTAATTTTTGGAACGGCTAGCATTCCCGAGAAAGAGACGAAACCGGCTTTCTCTTATTCCAATGTTCTTTAAAGCCGTATACTGTACACAGAGGACAGATTCAATATTCTTTTGACGACTGACAGACAGACAGACAGACAGACAGAACTGATTGCTTAACCCCACTCTGCGCATGCACAGCCGCGGGGTAATAACATGCGTAACCCCATAACATGTAGGGCTTGGTTGCATGGATGCATACTTCCTTGTTTCTATACTTTTGGCACTTCCATTTCTACATCCTTATATTTTACACCTGTATGTACATGGAATACATATAACACTGCATGGGTTACATGCACTTCTGCACTATATATACACGTAGTTATTCTCCCTCTCTTACCAGGGCCTGGGTTACGTTCCACATCTCCAGCTCTCATTAGCAACATTTGATTCACAAATACAATCATGGTCACCACCCTCACACCACTCTTCCAATCGATAGAGAACAGAAGAGACATCACTGAGGCCAAACCCTCTGCTACTGTCTTCTTGTTACACTTCCTGTACACCAGTGATGCTGAGCTGTGGAGACACCTCTTCAACAATGACAGATACACACACAGATACAGGAACACCAGATGCACATGAACTGGGAGAGACTTTATCCGTTCCTTAAGAGCTTTGAGGATGAAAGAGTGTTCGTTAGGATTGCAAATCTTGCCTGGAGAAAAATACATGTATATCGATATCATACGTAAATGTATTGCATTTAACATGCCTCTATACTGTGTAATTGTACATGTACAAATATGAATGCACTGAAGTGCAGAACCCTTTGCGCATGCTTTGCAGAATGCACATGCGCTTATCAGTGGGAAAATGGCAAACTTGGGTAGTAGCCGTACAATGCCGGAAGGATGCTGGCTCTGATATGGAAAATCCCACAAAATTTCACCCCTTTATTGTACGTTAGGTAAGTTGTGTCGTTTGTAGAATGAATAGACTTACTACAAGTGAGTTATTAGTGGGGACAAACATAACAACAACAGTATATGCATGCCGAGGGTAATCATGTCAATGACACAACACTGTGCTCACATTGCCAGTGGTCCCAATACTGTTTCCCAGTCTGTGTGACATGTGGGAGAGGTAGTAGCAGTATCATCAAGCTACCTTGTACTGGGTCAAACCATCTGGTCCACACATAATCTGAGCCGACTTGTTCCACTGACATTGGAATGGGAGTCCATTGGTCAATGACAGTAGTAGAGTAATCTGTGAAGGAATAAGTGACAGTGTCAATAATACAATGTACAGGTCCACTCAACTCTGTCTTCACTGACCGTGACAGTCGAACTGGAGTATATGTCCACAAAGTAAGATCAACAGTTGTGACAGAAATGATGTCACCAGCACAGCATTGGGTCTTGTTCTCATTGCTAGCACCCGAGTCTTTCCCCTGCTATCTGATTGACACACACACTCACTGCCTTCCTTCATCTTCTCCTTGCACTGCTCTACACCAGATGACACAAGCTGTGCTATCGTCACCAACAGAACTACACATCCTTTGTACACGACAGGATCACTTGCCTTCAGCCACTTCTTCCAGCGGAGTCCAATAGGGCTTTGTGGCTTGGCAGCCACAGCATTAGCCATTACCCCCACAGCTACCCTCCACTGTTCCACACCCACAGGCATGACTGAGAGTGGGATGGTAAGGATGGATGAGAGTGTACTTAGAGAGGTCTAGTAGGAGATATCTTTACTCATTGTCTATTGAAAAGTTGAGTAGGTCAGTAGGAGGTGTGGAGGATGTTTATTTGAAGACTGAGTGGCGGTATCCAAAATTGGGCGGAGCTCGTAGTTCTAGCAATGAGCAGTACAATAATAATACCGGTAGTGACTTGATGTTGCACGCACCAATATAATACCAATTCGCTGGAACTTAAGAGAGCGAGCGAGGGAGTCGATTAATAGTAGTAAGGTCTCTTACTGGAAACGAGGTAGAACGTACAGTGTACGACAGGTCGATAGCTCTGACAAACAAATCAGGTCAAAGTACAGAACGCCTACACAAAAGAACGAGCTCCGCCCATCTACACATTCCATGGACTGGAGCTAGAGCGTTCACTCGTCTTTCTTCTACTTGAGTGTTGTAGTAAGGTATGGAGCTCTATTCCTGTATTTTTGTGTAAGGTATGGTGTTCTATTCATGTTATATGTTGTATTGTAGAGGGGAATAGCGGATCTACAATTGTTAGTGGTCTCTAATTAGAACTGTCCCTATTCCTCTCTCTGGTGTAAGCAATGGACGGTAAGGGTAAGGCCCCACACCCTACTCTAAGGCCTAGGACAGGGGAAAGAAGATGATCATGAACAGTAAAGGTTCCAAAGATGGTAAGAAAACATCCACTCCTTCATCCCAGGGAGGCTGTGTGTATCCTGTTGTCAGTCTTTTATCCTCTCTCCTTCCCATTCTGTCCTCTGTATCCTGTACCATTTTACTACCATCACTTGCTCACTTCTCCCCACCTATATACCCTTTCCTCTCTTTCACCCCATCCCCCTCCCATTTCATGGCAAGAGTGTGAAAGTGTGGAAGACAAGACAGAAATGGTTGGGGAAAGAAGGTCAGAGTGTGATGATGAAGCAAGTAGTGGAGAGAAAAGAGGGTTTGGAACAAGAACAGAAGTGAAACAGAGAGAGCCACATTCAACTAATGGAGAAGACAGGTGTGTTCTATAGGATAGTCATGTGCCACTTGGAGGAGATCCCTACAATAAGAGTACTGAACTCAATGAGGTAATAGTCTAGTTGGATAGGGCAACTCATATGGACAGAGAGACTGAAGTTTACTGTCACGATGTGTGTGTGTCATACTTGTACACATACCTGCAATATCTTTTGTGAACCTAAGAGAAAACGGTCAGACAGATCGCGGTATAAATATATACACACTAAATGGTAGTCAAGTCTCCGTGCACATGCACTAAATGCTGTGCAAAACCACCAAACAGTACTGTAGTATTATAAGGAACATAGTCACTTGCCAGCAGAAATATTCCGCAAGTTGCAATACAAGTTTCAAACATGAATGGCATGGTCTCTCCTAGCTTTGTACCCAGGCAGTTGGCAGCAGGGTACCTCGGTACGAGGCTAGGTCACTCCATCCATCACATGCCTCTCCTTGTATGTGCTGGTTTATATCTCGTGTGCATTACGTGTATCTCCAGATACTTGTATACAAACAATTCAAATTTGACATTACAACATGATATATACAAGGTCAAAAGTGATGTTATAACATGTACAAACAAATGGAACACAAAGTCAGTTACTATATCCAAGGTGTGGCTCTAAATGGAGATACCTGCCGAGGAGAATGTACAAATCTCATTAAACAAATAAAGAAGCTCTATATTCTTTGTGTAATCTGAAAGGACATGGTAGAGGCTAATGAGCTGGACACACAGCCCAACATATTTTGATACACATGTAGGCTGCAAATTGGTTGTTAATTACATTAGGTATGCGTGCAGGAGGTCACAGCTTGAACTAGGGTATTCGAAGAATACGTACCCCGTGGCGAGTTCGGTCGCTCAGAGAGAGCTTCTCTCTACACAAATAAACTACCATGTTATACTGACTGTATAAGGCTACCCTGTACATGCCCTCCGTAATTTTAAAGACCATCCATGCATTCCATCCATATTTGCACGTAATTTGCAATTACGGTAGGCGGGGTGAACTTCGCTAATTTTTGGAACGGCTAGCACTATTGAGAAAGAGCCATGTGGACGAAGCCGGTGCCCAGGAAGGGAAGTAAATACGTTTTTCTCTTATTCTAATGTTCTTTAAAGCCGTATACTGTGCACAGAGGACGGATTTCAATATTTTTTGACGACTGACTGACAGACAGACAGACAGACAGACAGACAGAACCGATTGCTTAACCCCACTCTGCGTATGCGCAGCCGCGGGGTAATTACAGAAGTTAGAGAGATGGGATGGGCTACTCAGTAGCTATGCATGCACTTTCGTTTCAAAGAGACACAAAATCAGCCTATATGTCCATGGCCGTAGCAACAGGGTGGGTAGGTGAGACCAGGGCCTTTTTTGGAACAGCATTAGTCTAATAGCCACCTGGCCTCACCACAACTTTAAGTCTAACAATGGCTACAGTACAGATCCACCAGCGCTCTATGTGAGTACTACAGCATGGTTCGCGGCTTACACGAGCAATGTAAATCTAGCTTCTATATAATGCATTATTATCTGGTCTCTAGAGGAACTGTAACAACAATAGATTAAAAAGCATGAGAACTAGAGAAGAAATAGGGAAAGTTAGTCTTGGAATTGATGATGTAATTATGAGGTAATGCTAGGAATGGTATATACATGAAGAATAAGCCTCTAAATGGAGATACCTGCCGAGGAGAATGTACAAAGCACTATTGCACAAATATAGGAACACCTTACATTTACTATATCCTTTGTGTAAGCTGGTTAGAGGCTAATAAGACTAGGCAGCTGGACACACAGCCCAAGGGGCTTTGGGTTAATGGCCACATACTTTAATACTCAGGTTTAATGGTAGAGTAGGCTGCATTGAATTGCACAAATTAAATACATTAATTAGGTATGTATGTAGGAGGGATCCTCAATCACAGCCACAGAAGTTAGAGAGATGGAATGGGCTATACAATCACTTTCAGAGATTTATTGACAGCCAGCCAGTCTAAAGATTATGAAAGATTTTACACAGCTATGAAAGATTTTACCAGTCTAAAGTGGGGGGGTCATAATTTGGGGAAGTGAAGTGAGCTGTGTAAAATCTTTCATAATGCACATACGCAGAAGTACGATCAGCTCAATCGCTCAGTATACTAGGACTGCACAGCTGAGAGGGCTCGCTCCCACTTGCACAAAAAGAGTGGGGCTTAGCCTCCCCTCACTATAAAAAGAGGGGGTGCCTGAGCCCCACCCCCCCCCCCCCCCCCCTACTACTGAATGAGACACAAAAATGGCCTAATGTCAATGTTAGGTGAACTAGGTGTACAGCAATTGGCCAAACAATATGTAATTAAGTGTTTCTGAGGTAATTGGAGGTCCATACCATGGTCTGTGGAAATGGAAGTAGCAATTCCATTGTGGCCTAGTCTCGGGTGACGAAGAGTTTCTGCGAGAGCCTTCCAAGACACATCCTTCACCTTGTCCTTCTTCTGTAGCCAGCTCACCACCACTGAATCCAGGAACCGACGATTACTGCTGTACTTCTCTTCAAAGTCAACTACACGATGGTAGTCCAAGCCCAGTACCAGACCCAGGTCATAGATCTCAGACTTATTCAGACACTTCAGATATTCTGTGACATCCATCAGGTCCCCAGTACCTGCACACAAATATGCAGTCTCACATGTACACATGTTGTTCCATGTATAGATATATGCAGTAATGTGTAGTTACCAAGTGAGCCTTCCTCCTGTGGTTGGGAGGTGGTATCTGATGAGATTGAAACATTTTCAAGTGTCACTGCATGACCAGGAAGGAGGGAAAAGGAGGGGAATTGGGAAGGGGTGAAGATTAAGAAGCATTAATAAGCAGTGACAGACATCCAATCACATGGTCTGATTAACAAGTAAATCCTACTAATAACCTCATAAATAACTAGCACTAACTAACCAGTTCCATCTGCCAGAGCTGCTTCCTTTGTCCCTTGAGCAGTTCCTGTCTTCATTTTCTTATTAGAAGAGCTCTTTTCCATGTGTGCCTCCACTGAAATGTGGAGTGGGAAATGTGTGTAACTTCAAACACTAATCCTCATACAATATTATCACTAACTGGTTGTATCTGCTGGTGTTGACGTCTCTCCCAGAAGAGCTCCTGTCTGCCCCTCCTTCCTGGAAGGTCTCCTTGCCACACTCTTAGTATCACCATCTACATGAGAACATGAGAACATGTAAAGATGGAACTTGCAAAGGAGTTGCAGTAATTACCTGTACTCTCCTTTGTCTCTATCCAGGGAACACATTCGTTGAGGTCTCCAAACTCATTGGTACTGGAACAGATCCACTCTCCATCTCTGATGGGGGCTGGATGACGAGGGGTCTCTGTGTGGATGGGACACAGGATGGCAGGGCTGGGCTTGTTGTTGGAGTAGCCCAGTCTTACTGATACTGAATCAATTCCATTCAAGACTGCATTTCGTACGTGTTGCCAGAGTTCAAGTAGCTTTTTCACTGAAGTGTGCACGTGGACTTCAAAATACGTGTAGCGATCAATCAACACAACAAACCCACCATAGCCAGGTACCTGAAACTGGATGCAGTTGCGATACAGACAGGCTGGACGACTACCTGCCAGTCTGATGGCCCATGGACTGGGATGCTGGTTGGCTGTGGACAGGACGTGGGCTATGAGGGAACAGCACACTCCATGCTGGGGACCACCATCAGGAAAGTGGACAACAAGTGGGGAAGGGGACACACAATATTCACTGATTTCTTGCTGAGTCTTATGTTTCAGAACACATGGCATGAACCATGTGTCGGGAGAGAGCCTCGCAAACACCAGCAGCTTCTCCAGTAATGTCGTCAGATGTTTCCTGGTGAATACAGACTTGTGGTAGTGACTGCTGAAACGCTCATTCTCCAGGAACTTATCTGTGACTTGTGCAAACCTCTCAAACTGCTGCCACCCGAGGGGAAGACAAGGAGCTGTGGAGTCAGCGGAATCTTTGTCTTCTTGCAACTCAAATTTGAATTCCACAAATTCAGTCACCTTGTCCAGCAGCACCTGGGGATCCACAAACACCACATCTGGAAGGATGGCCGGGTAATAGAAGATAATGCTCAGCTTGTGGAAAAACTCCAGAGCCAGTTCAAAGGACTCCTTGTCCAGTTCCAGAGACTCGGCAATCTTCAGACATTCTTCTCGACTCAGGACATTTCTTCCCAGACGACGTGCGATGCTCTTCATTTTCTGATTGAATACGTGCCACCTCCACGGTGTCTTCTCTCTTCTGGATGGACACTCCTTCATGATGACTGTGCGAATTTTTTCCGCCATTTTCTTGTCATCGTCGTCAGGTGTAAGGCCATTGATTTCAAAGATCAGCTTCTTCTTGTCGGCGTAGATCACTTGTTTCTTCAGCTTTTCTGGAATGATTGCCTCCAGTTGCTTGTTTTTCTGCTCCACAGTTTCTGTTTCACAGAGATCTTTCAGGTCTCGATGTGTACCCAGGAGAAGAATCCTCGGAGGTATGCTATCAGAGGACTCCTTCTCGGGTGACTGCTCTGGAGGGGTTGCCGGCTCAGAGGAGTCCTCTTGGATTGCTGCCACTTTCTTCTCCTCGACTCTCTTGGCTCTGCTGTTGAAGGAGAACATGGTGCGCATGTACTTCTCGAAGATGTCTCTATTGGTCAGGAGACTCTGTTGGATATTGCCAACAAGCTTGCCATTGCGGTAGTACATTATGTCGGGGTATCTGTCCAGTGATTCTGATAGCTTGAACACAAAGACACAGACAGAGGTGTGTGGTAGGAAGACGGAGAAGGCATCTTGAAATTCGGTCTGGCCACCAGAGTCGATGAGAAACACCCATCTCTCGTATGCAGAGGGCTTGGGAGAGCCAGTAGCTTGGCTGATGAGAGAGACAAACTCCTGGTCTATCTCCACTGTTTGTAGTAAGGAATCCACACTCAGCTCAGGGGAAAGGGAAGGGTCTGTCTGTACAAGGACAGATGTGTCAGACTGGGTAGTAGTGGGTGTGGCAGTGGCAGAGTGGTGAGAGGGATGTGATGTGGGAGTGTGTGAAGATGAAGCAGATGTGACAGGGACGGAAGAAGATTGAGTGATATCTGTAGACTTGGTTGGTGGGAGAGGGTCATTGGTAGGTGTGGTTTCTTGAGGAGGATTGTCCATTGTGTCCAGACGTCTGGCCAGGTGGGCAGTGAACTGATCCTGTTCTTTCTTGATCCACTTTGTTTTCCCATCTACAACAATCACCATGGTTTTCACGGGCCTCTTCATGATTGGGGTGCTGTGGCGATCCTCTTTTGGGAGGGGCTCCTCCTCCATTATCGTCTCCAGGGCAGTCGACTTGCCACTGCCAGCGATGCCCATCATCACCACTTTAGTGACGTCAGTGTCTGAGTGGCCATGTTTCATCTCTCGCTCGTAGATAAGTTTGGCACGATAACGTCCTGAGGGGAATAGAACAAGGGACAAATTACTCTCTGGAGTAAGTATGTCCATTGTTCTCATTCGTAACTTTCTCTAAAGCTATTAAATAGCCTAAATGATGGAAACACTATCAACCCACATCAATGCATCAGTACATGCCAAATACAGTACATGTACATTTGCACACTCTCCTGATCCATGCTTACTAAATTGCATAAACCTTCAACCCATAATAGTTTAACACATGTGCATTTTGTATACATGTACATCAGATAATGTTGTTTCATCCTTGGGACTCTACTCTAATAAATTAGGCTACTCCTAATGCGGTGATCTTTGAACCCCTTAAAATTAAAGTCACCATTACATTAATTGCATACCTACAGAGGAGTGGGGTACAAGGCATGTATAAATATGACATGTACATGCAAGTACTGTTGTTCTGTACATGTGGAATTGGTTTAGGCCTTCCTTGTTTTAGCCATGGTAATTGAATAAAAAATATTTTGCTATACTTGGAAGTACAATGTATATTAAATTGAGTACATCTTACCTGTGGGGAACATCCTCTGTACTCTCTCTAGAACAGTATGGAACCAACGTCTATAGAGAGCATCAGCCACATGTTGCCAGGATGGTGCTGGGTGGGAGGTCAGGTAGGTCTGGAGGAGAGCTGATTTCCTCTCACCATCACTGCTGTATTGAGAGCGTATTTCATTCTGCTTTAACAGTGGTACATTCAACCCCCATACACCACCAAAGTCCTCCCACTCTTCATCTGGCAGTGTTTCCAGTGCTGTGTTGAGGTTGTGGAGACTGAGGCTGGACTCTGTATTAGAAGAGAGGTGGACACAGACACAGCAGTACTCACTGCACCAAACACTGCAACACTAATTACTAGGTGAATGCAGCGCCTTTTTGGCGAGTGGCCACCTTGCATAAAATTAGAACTACGTATAACATTACGCTATGTACAGTGCCCGTCACATAGATACATATAGAAAATCGGCCCGTTGAAGAAACAAGATTGTAATAACCTGAGTGGTGCACAGTGAACAACTGATTATGATATGACCATACACAACTTACATATATAGTTCAGAGTTCAGAGTTCACACTACCACAAAGATGAATTACAATTCATGTATGCAGACAAGGGATAATTACATGCAACAATAACAACATGTGTAATGCCACGAAATAAAATGTAGGGAGGTGTTACGCATTACTAGACTGTGACTTGACAGGATAGCACAAGACTGTGAATGCCATTCTCATTGGACACGAGTACCTTACTGTTACCTTTAATTGCACATATTTGATTTAAAATTAATTTTAATGAACATGAATACATCAGGGACGTAACTAGCATGAGGCAGAGGAGGCATTTGCCTCCCCTGTTTTCGACCGTATGAATAATTTATTAGGCTCGCCGTGAGCGGGCGCAAGCGGCACCTACCTATAAGGCTAGGGCTAACAACCCGCGAGCGACAGCGCGCAAGCAGCAGCTAACTACAAGCGAGAACACAACTGGCAGCAAGAAGTTATAAGGCAAGTAAAGGGTCAAGACTATTGAACAGTGCACACTGTACCTGCTCACGCCTGATCGTACGTGCATGCACGGACATGTAGAATTAATCAGCCTCCCCTAGGATTCCATCCTAGTTACGCCCCTGTACATACATAGCTCTACTCGTGTATAAAATCATATAGTACGTAAAAATGACTGTCCTTGCTAAAATCACTAAAGGTAATTCATTGGTGGCCATGGTAATATAAAGTGCCTTCATACAGGTCTGTCGGTTAGCAACTTACAGCAGGTTACAATTCATTGCATTAACACTCTACAATTACATGATGCAAACCTACATGTACATAAATTTATCTTACAATTCACCAGGCATTGTTAATCTCACCAACAACTCTCACTCACTACCTACTTGTATGTACACACATATGTACAATTATATCTAACCAGTAGTGTGATGTAGATACTTTCTGACAGCCTCTAGAGACACATGGTCCTCCCTGTAGTACAACTTTCCAGCTAATGTGGCCCAGGATGCAAGTGGTACAGTGTTGAGGAAGTAGGTAATTATTGCCTCTCTCTTCTTCTCTTTAGTGGGGTAGGATGGGTTGGCATCGATCTGATAGAAGACTGAGCGAGGCATATCAAGACAGTCATTCAGCCTCACATAGTCCACAGTTGAGGTGGCCTGGTATATATTACTGACAGTGAGACTGGCATCTGGGTAGAGATAGGATGTGGAGGGGGGAGATGGGTGAAGGGGGAGAGAGAGGGAGTGATGATGTAATGGGGGAATTGCTACATCATTTTCATGTACACAGATGTACACACACCACGAACCTCCTGTGTACTACATATACACCAATACAACATGTAGGGTGGATCAGCCACGTACATGTGTATATCTATACACATTGCCTCCCAGAGAAAAGCACAGAAACTACCCCATACTAGCTAGTATTATTGATATATGGAATGCTAAATGGAATAAAGGAACTTGAAAGTGCACACCACTCACCCAATCATTGAACACACTCTACATACAATGTTGGAAGTAGGGATGAGAGTGAAATGAAAAGGGTGCAGTGGATCTGTGCAGGCAAGGCAGAGATGCAACAATAGTAACATGTTTAACCCAATAAACACAGCAGATGTATATAGGGATGTGGACAACAACTGCTATATCAGCTACACTGTATGTCTACCATCACTAGTGTAGATACAGAAAATGGATCAAGTCATGAATACTGGCAAGGATTGGAGCATGTTTGAAGGTGTCCAATACCAACATTCTTTGGGAATGGGAAAGCCTCCTCACCACCATAATTAACATGACAGAATTTCAACTTTGCAATGTGCACATGTGCATTCTATAGACTGAAGATAGCACTTCTTATTACCTCTCTCACATATACTGACGACTTCTCCCCTGACAAACTATTGCTAATAATATGACACAATATTCTCTACTGTACCTGCTGCCAGTGGCTCTGCAAAGTCTCTAATGCCATCAGCCACAGGACTCTCTCCCATGTCGTCAAGTTCTCTGATTAGTCTGCGCCATGAAGCCAGGGGGTCTGTAGACATCCAATAAATAATTAGTTGCCTCTTCTGCTCTTCAGGGTCAGAGTACATCTGTTGGATCTCATACATCTTCTCCTTTGAGATGTACAGGTTGATCCCCAGCCCCCTATCCCCCCACCAGTCCTCCACTGGCCTCACAGCTCTCAGTACATTGGAGCAGGTGAAAGCCACACCTGGAGCACACATACCACACACACCAAACAAACAACACAGACAGGAATCTTACACTAACACTTTCACCCACAGATATACTACATGCATACATGGCCTTCATGTAAATATACTTCACAACAAGCATGTACATGTATATGACACTAACTGAGGTACATGTATGTATGGTAAATGTACGTACTACATCAGACATTGCTGTTGCCTAGCAACCAAAAAGAGAAAGGAGGCTAACAGCAAACAAAATAGTCACATGACCTTAATTGGGGTGCATGAGATGCATTTAAACCTTTAAAAGAGAGGAGCTAAAGTAGTAAAGAAATTTTACCACTGTCAGATCAAGATCCAACAACAAACTGACTACCATACACAATACCAGCACTTGGAAAGTGAGTAACCCTCACACGATTATGACTATACGACGTTAACATACAAAAGCACAATTTAAGGAAAGACCAGCAAATGTGTTAGAGCTCATGACTCTCTTCATGCTCTACAGCATACCTGGAAATAAGTTGTCTCTCTAAACTTCTAATGCTACAACAGTGCCTAACTGCAGCTAATGAGCGTAAGATACAACTAGTACTAGTCCACTAGCTACTAGTAATGATGGAGAATGGAGCCATCACCTACAATATGCTGTTATGATGTGGTAGTCATCAAAACAGACTACAGCCAGCTATCTTACTAGTCCAGAGGGAGCCCAACTAGGGATGTACATACCTGGAGGTGGCTGTTCATAAGTGGTCATAGTGGAGGCTAGCTGGGTCTCTCCCACACGCTGCACTGCACGACTTAGCCGATGCCACGAGGGAAACACATCCAACTGCATCCAAGCCTCTATTAGTTTTTGCTGCTGCATATCAGGATCAACATAATTTTTCTGTATTCGATCTATGATGACTGAAGATACAGCCAGCCAGTAGCCCAACCCTCCTCCTACATAACTCCAACTTCCCTCACTCCACCAGTCCTTCACTCCCCTCACTGTCCTCAGTATATTGTCACAGTTGAAGGGTACACCTGAGTGAAGACACACAACAGACACACACAAACAGCTAGTCACTCTCTGCTATGTGTTCACATCATCACACAGTCTTCCCAGTCCCATCAGGAACCCCTCATCTCAGAGGACCTAGTCCATGGCTCACAGTGTACTATACATGGGGTAAGCTCTACATTTGTAGGAGGTGGAGCACAACATGTGACCAGTCAATGGACTGTAATTACCAAATGGGGAGCAAGGAACATGTACATGTACATTGGAAGTCAAGTCACACACTTTTGAACATAACTGTGTACACATGCTATTAGAGACAGGAAATAACAGACTATGAATAACTAATCACCACAACTAGCTAATAGGGCTCACACACAGGCCATCCAGTCAGATCACTCATCTCATGTCACACCACTACTAGCTAAAAACTTTATTGAGAAAGGACTGTGCAAAAGGTACTTTAATTTACAAGGGACCCAATCTGACAAAACTGTCGGAACGATCACCATTGTTTATAGTGAGCTATTCATCAGGGGCGTGGCTCGTTTTCAAGTACGTGATCTGTTTAATAATTTGACCTTGCATCACAATTGGACCCTTGAAAGAGGCTGGGATTAACAGCAAACATTCAGTACCAAACTTAGAGTTGGAATTGTTGGGGGAGGGTATCCCCCACTGTATCCAATACATGCATAATCTGAACAGGTCCTATGAGAACTCCACATACTGACATGGACCTCTGAAAAACAGCCATCGGTGGGCACATATTTACGCCATCAACTTTGTCTCCTAATTTCAACACAAAAACTAAACAGAAGCCGTTATTATTCCTTTACAGAGGGACAAATAAACACTAAATACGCAGATCAAAGTAGCCATCAGATCATCCAGTGTCCTTCTATTTAGTTGTGTAGTTATGTGAGACTCACTTGGTTTGTTCAAGGAACGAAAAGTAACGGGAGGAAATGGCTTGTCCACATCCATCGCAACTCTTGTATGTTGATGAGCAATTCAAGACAACTCCACGACACAATTCAAGATGGATGGGATGGGACTGGCGGTAGTCTCAAGACGAACAATGAATGCAGCATTCCGCCATTTGTTTCCAGCGCACAACCGCACCCAAACACAATTTAACGCGCATGCGCACAACAAATACAGTGAGACCAAAACACCAACCGTAATGTAAAAGTAGTGTACACATATTTGCTCTTAATTTTTCAACAACATACAATATTCACTACAGCTACACCTCTACATCTGAGTACATGCTACTATCATTGGCCTTGGTGTATGCCACATGTGCCAGAGTGTTCTCATAGTGTTGTCGGATGCCGTCACTAGACTCTTCTGCCTCCAGCTCTTTCACATTACCTCGCAGCTTGTCCAGTAGACCTTTGATCACTGGGAGAGCCTGCATGGAAGAAGTAATCACATTTTA
This sequence comes from Theonella swinhoei, assembly GCA_963970385.1. Classification (NCBI taxonomy): domain Eukaryota; kingdom Metazoa; phylum Porifera; class Demospongiae; order Tetractinellida; family Theonellidae; genus Theonella; species Theonella swinhoei. The sequence continues at coordinate 896,584 of OZ019961.1, read as the reverse complement.
AAGATGCACTGATAGAACAATTGTGTGTGTGTGGTGGTGGTGGTGGGGGGGGGGGGGGGGGTATGGCCACTAACATACCCCTCCAGGTAGTAAATAGCTGACCTGATCATTTCCCTTCTCATAGAACAGCATGTAGGTGTTGAGTAGCTCCACCAGTAGCTGGACCTGGACAGAGGTGTCCATACACTGCTGTGCTATACGGCCAGCCTTCTTCAGACACTCCAGCACTCTCTTTGGCTCCTTACACTGCACACAAAAAGAGGAGGAGAGGAAACACATTACAGTGATAGTCACTCAACCACCAACAAAACTGTCATAAAACCACACTACATAGCATACACAGAAACACAGAAAGTCAATAATTGAAGTATGGATGTCAGTGTACCATACAGTATTCATGAAGTGTAATTGAAAGTCATTGTGAAAGGTAAAGCTCACCTCCACAACCTCTCTGTCTTCTTGTGTGAAGTGACCAGACCAGAACACGTGGGCACATGTAGCCACACTGCGACACTGGTCTGGCTTCTTCAGGAGTCGAGAGGACGACATAGCACAATTGGAACGCAGGGTCTCATGGTTCTCTTCCCCCAGACTGGACAGCTGCTCCAGAGTTGCAATAATGAGAGTGATTGCAGCCTGCTGAGCTCGGGAATCTGTCACCTCTTCTTCATACAGAGTGAAGGCCTGAACATCACATGGAGGAGGTGGGAGAGAAATAATTAGTCGGGGCATGCTCAGTTCAGAGAAGAATACACCACATACATTTACATGTGCTTTACATTTTAGGACACTAAACAGAGCCATAACAAGCACTTGGAACCAACCAATGAAGTACAGAAGTTGTAAGCTGTTACACTACTCACTTGGCTGAAAAACTCATAGGCTATTGTCTCATTCCCAACACGGTCAGCCACGAGGGCACCCTGAAGAAATAACCTCAGAGATATCTCTGGATGATTCTTGACCAGAGCATTGATGGTTTGGAAACAGAACTTGAATATCTGCTCACACTTCATCAGCCAACGATCATCCTGTGGTGAGATAGAGAGGAGGGAAACAGGTGAGAGAAGAAGGAAGGTAAGGTATTGAAAAAGTAACACTATGCTACACACAGAGGAGAACACACACTAAACGCTGTCAGTGTTTCTTACCTTCTCCTTCAGTGAGTGGTACTCAGTGATGAGTTTGTAGGCTGCAAACACCAGAGGAGGCAGAGTGTAACTGATCCTCAAGTCACCACCAGTGCCAAAGTGCTTGCGTGCAACATTCAGTATCTGACAAAATAACACTTTGCACATGATAACTGTACACCAGAATACATTACGTGTATAATATGTACAGTGTATAACTTCCATGGCTACTGTACAATGGCTGACCATGTACTGCTGGTCAGGTTCTGGTGCTTGGAAGAGATGAACAAGGCGAGCCATCATCCCCTGTTCCTCCTCAAAGTCGTCTGGGTCAGGTGGCTCTACTGGTTGGTCTGCCTGGTCCTTGACTAGAGGTGACAGCAGCTTGAACAGAGCATCAGCCTTGAGAGAGGGAGAGAGAGAGAGAGACACTTCTCTTCAGGAAATGTGTACCTGAATCCACAACTCCATCAACTGTACTCCACTCACCTCATCAGCAGATGGTATCACAGTTGATTTTTCCACCACAGTCCCTACAAGACTGACTGCCAGTGACTTACGACCTTGATAGTCATGTAAATCCAGTGCCTAGAGAGACGTGAGGATGACAGACAACCACTATACATACATATACATGTACACATATGTGTAAACAACAGGAAAGAGACAATTACACAAGCTGTACATATAATTGAATATGTACTAGTAAATAAGCACAAGTGCATGTAGAGAAACTTGCTTTGGGAAAGTTCTCCAGTTTTATGATGACTAAAGTATTCTCATATGCTTTCACAGGAATATTCTGCAGTCGAATCAGCTCCCGAGATGTCACTGAATTACTGTCCACTCTGTGTACATACACATACGCAGCATACATGTACACTGTATTAATATGTGGAATATATAGTGTTGGATCTTACGGTGTAGCCTCTCTCTTGATGAATATGTCCACTGCACTTGAGAGGGCTGTGTCTACGTAGTCAATCCTGTCTGGGTAGCACTTGAGGGCAAGGTTCACGAGAGAGGCATACAGAGCCACTACATCCTCCAAAGGCATACCAGTACGTCCCTACCAGTGTGTGTGTGTGTGTGTGAGTGTGTGTGTGTGTGTGTGTGTGTGTGTGTGTGTGTGTGTGTGTGTGTGTGTGTGTGTGTGTGTGTGTGTTGAAAGAGAGGTATTCAACATGTACATGTAGGTGTACTGCATATCTATTTGCTCTCACCTGCACAACAATGGACACTTCCTGTGAGAAAATGTCAAACAACTTGATGGAATCAGGAATTCCCTCCACATCAGAGCGATGAGCAAAGTTAGCCAGCCGGTCAATGAGCGCAATGATGATGTTCTTCACATTCACCATCTCCTGCAGTTCAGCACACGCCTGCAGGAACTGGTTCAGTGTCTGCAAGTGGAACTCATCCGGAAATACCTGTCAGGAGAGAGCGAGCAGTGGTGCTGCTGTCCTTGCAAATGGTGTCTGTACCCACACAATGTATGTACTCATTTCTCTCTACCTGGATGATACACTCCATGAGATACTCCTGGGCTATGGCATCACGACATTTGATCACCTGCTCCAGTACAGTCGGCAAAACATCCTGCAGAAATAAATGCACCATACTGATACACAATGTCATGCAAAGTCACTTCTATCGACATAGTAGACACATAAAACACACACGCTTTGACTGACTTTCTGATAGAGGTCAGAGTCAATGCTCTCCAGCTGAGAGAGCCTCACAAGATTAGTCCCCACCAATATCCTCAGTTCCAGTCTCTCCTTCTCTCTCCGCTCCTTCTCCCGAGTGTGGCCCTGGTGCTGCATGCGCACCCACAGCTTGTTCATCTCTGCAAAGTTTTGCAGAATGAAATGGATGGAATCCTTCACGTTACCATCATTTCTGAGATACAACAGAGGAAGAGGAGGGATGAAAATGGAGGGAGAAGGGAGGGGGATAGGGATGTATTGCTATCTGGTACACAAAGCATCACACAACCTAATAAACAGGTGAATTCAAACTTAACGTGAAGGAGAAGGTCGCGGTAATTAAACCAGCAAAGACGCCAAACACCAAACCAAGTATATACATGATATATACATATACATGTACAGCTCTAAGCAAATTGTCTATTACTATCCATACATCAGTAACTTTAAACCCACTCTTCCTCGGAGGGTGAGATGTCAGGCAGGTGGTTGCGAGTACACTGCAGTAGGTAGTTCCTGAGGAACAGTCCCCTCAGGGGATGCTGTACGCCACGACACATCTCTACCAGATCCTTCAGAATGTCCTTCTTAATGCCCTCCTTTGATTTGATGTACACTAGACCTACAGTCACTAGCAGGTAACTGTGTGTGTGTGTGTGTGTGTGTGTGTGTGTGTGTGTGTGTGTGTGTGTGTGTGTGCGTGTGTGTGTGTGCGTGTGCACGCATGCACGTGTGCATGTGTGTGCGTGTGTGATGTGTGCATATGTGTAAATAAGGAAGCGAGTGTGTAAAAGAGAGTATGTACATTACCACAGAGAATGGTACATTGTTTGTATATAAATCATGTACTACTTACAGTCTGGGGATGATGTTACCAGCATACTGCACTAGCTCATAGAGGTCGTGTAGCTTCTTTCCCTTCTCAAACTCCTCCACTAGATGTTGCTCCAGATGCTGTAGCTGGTCACTGATCCCCATGACTGAACTACCGTTAAGAATACCACCACCACACACATCACCAGAGACCAAATGCACAACCCATAGGGAAACAGAAATATTTCCACCCTAAATGCTGTTGACAGCTAACAAAGTTGCAGTCATGGAGGGGGTTTAGTAGTTATGTAATTGCCCTTGTAATGTATATACATGAACACAGGATACACAGCTCATAGTAGCTCTTGGGGGAAAGGAGAGAGGTTCGAAGTTCACTCAACATTGAAGACGCATGCTTCAGGGCATCCATAAGACGATTATTGTCCTGCAGTATATACATACACACCAGTACAATGTCTTATATTTCTTAACATTTTGCACTACATGTACACGTGTACTAAACAATACACGATTTCACTTTATTATGGAGAGTATTGCTTGAAAGAGAACAACTGATCACTGCATTACAGGTACACACGTACGTATTACCACCTACCAGGCAGGTCTTCATATCAAAGGAGCTCTTCTTGACCACATTTAGTGCCTCAGTGAGGAGCTTCTCCTGGTCCTCTGTCACAGGCAGGGCACTCCCTACAACTGTCTTTGACTACATAATATGGATATGTGTGTGGGAGGAACCCATCCAATATACTACCTTTGACTTACAGCTTATCACCTACACTAACGTGTATTTCTACCTACAAAAAGATCCTGCATTAGTGATCTCATAATAGTAGGTACAACTTCCCAAAGGGAGTATGGCTACTTGCCTCCCTTCTTCATGCAAACTTCCATAGATGCTTACCATTGCTTCACGGGTGGTTGGATATCTCGTCTACACAAAACAACAAGAAAACGAAAAGTAAAGAGCCTGGGAAAGGGAGAAAGACTCTAGCTGGTGAGAGGGAGGATCAATCGGCGTATGACCGTCACGTGTCCTCTCAGGGGCGGGGCTGGATGTGTTCTAATTAGAATTATTGTACTTGTAACCAATGGCAACTATACACATGGTAGAGCCCAGACGACGGAGATCATGCAGCAATTGAACTATTCACTCCCTATTGCTGCAGAGTTCACTGACTATTCTAGGTGGGAGAGGAGGCCCAGCAATAAATCAGGAACTAGCGCAGGTTGGAGTGTCGGAAAAGTGGCCAGAGGGAGAACATCGGGAAGCAAACGTCAGCAAGTTCGCCGGCGAGATGCGCTCCCGCCTGCTACAGGGCTCTCTCAAGCTAGCATATCAGGGTCTCGGACACTAGACAATGCTCAGCATTCACAACAGCTGCACAGCCACTGCCATGGCAGAATTAAAAAAGTTTCTTCGAGTGGCAGTTCACCTCGACCGGTTAGTGTTCGGCGCTCTACTGGCAGTTGTGACCGAAAGATTTCTAAGGCACAAGTAGTACTCTCACCCCAATGCACATTACTTCAAGTAAGTCCATGCAATTAGTCACCTTTCCTGCTTGCATTCCACAGATATGGTAGTTAGCTATGTATACAACACAGGTGCAGATAGAGGCAAGGCGAAATTCTATTGAAGAATTCATAAAGTACAAGAATGATCTGTATCCTACATCAATATACCGAAGAATGATGTGGCTTTAGATGCTTTTCAGATCTTTAGGCAGCCCCTTATTATTCTATGTCATACAGATCCCTCGCTATTAATTTAGGTACCCTTACTTATTTTCTAACAAGTTCAGTACCTTCACTGGTGCAGACTAGCAGCTAATCTAGAACTGATTGATATCATAAGACAGGGTGAATATAGTAAAGTGAGTTACGACTCAACTTCATCTCTCACATGTGATTGATGACATGATGTTACATTGACAGCACTGTGCAGTCCAAGACCTCCTGGAGAAGTATCGAAAATCAAGAGTAAGTTAAATCGTGTGTATCTGCATGATATAGTATCAAACAAAATACACCTCACTTGTTAAAGGGTTCAGTAGCAGCCCTAAAGAAGAAGACACACCAAGACCGGAAAGACTTACTGGCAGAGTTAAAGAGAACACAACAGTCACTGCACAAGAAACAAGAAAGTAGGTACGGACTATAGTCCACCATCATGTTGATATCATGACAGAAATAGAATGACTGTACACTGTGTCCTTGAAGATCTTCGGGAAGAGGTACGTGAAGCAGAAGTCTTGCTGCAGTCTAAAGTCAAGGAGAGGGACATCTTGAAAGGTTTCAAGGTAGGCATAAGTGCTCTAATTGGTACATTATACGTGTATAATAACTCTTGAAGGCATTCAAAGGTACTGTTGTGACTGTAGGAGAAGGAGTACATGGTGAACCAGGTGATGATTGAGCAGTTGAGAGATGAAATGAAGGATTACACACAAGACTGTGAGGTATATAAAGACTATGAGAGGAATACCACATACTGTATCTCAGTGATTGATTTCTCTCCAGGAGAAGATCACTAAACTGAGTGCTGAAATCTCTGAAGAGAGAGAGAAATATCAGAAATTGATGGATGGAAAGAGGAGAGAGATTGAGGCCTGTGCTACAGAGGTACATATATGTGACTAATCCACCTAGCTATACCTCATTTACCCTACAGGCTCTCAAGATTAGAAGTGCATGTATAATGTATATTTTACTCAGGAATGTATCAGTAGAATGAAGAGAAGTGTCAAGGAGAAGGGAATTCAAAACAAAATCATGGAAAAGGTTAGTTATTGTGTATGTGTACATATATCTAAAGTTCATGTTTTGTTTCCAGGAGATAATCTTGCATTGTCGCAAGGCAGAGGCCATGAGAGAAGCAATAGAAGATTTGCAAGTGAAAATACGGTACAGAAAATGTTACTCTTCACGTCCAGTGATGTAGTGTTGATAAATGTGTGTGCATGTTCAGAGACTATATACAGTGTCATGAGTTTTATGCTTGTGTGTACTACAGGCAGTTGAGACTATCTCTACAAGAGGACAGAAACAGAAACAATCCTCTCGTGTTCTTTGAAAAGTAAGATTTAACGTGCACACACATTATCGAGGAATTTGTATATTCATACTTCCTCCTCAGATGTTTACCTGATACTGAACTACATTTGAATATTCCAGTTCAGGACTTCCTGCCCTTTTAGCATTCCCACATTGACCTCTATCGTATTTGTGTTAAGTTCATTCATTGTGGATCATGATAGTCATTGCATTTTTTGTTATTTGGACTAGACAGCCTCATTGTGACGTAGTCTTGAGTCACTCAATGAAATATGTTAACACTAAATCATATTTATAAACTAGATCATAAATTGCTAAGCAACAGAAAAACACATGTACCACACATGTTGAATGGTTACCTTCTGCTCTCTTCCATCAAATTCATGATTCTCATGTCTACATATTATTTATGCTCACAAAGAGGGCGGTATGCACAAATTAAGGATGCTACGATGCACTACCCAGAATGTGACTCCTTTTTGTGCTTTCCTGCTTTTTTGTGAAGCTTTCTTGTCTTAGATGGTTTAGTTCGAGATCTGTTTGTGTGATGGCGGGTGGACCGAGTGGGTGAGGAATGTTCTGATGTGAGACTACATGATGACGTTGAGGAATGGGGTGAGGCTTCATTTGGAGAAGCCACTTGTGGGCTAGTTACTGCCATTTCTGCTGGTGATTCAGAACTTTGTAAAGGAATTCTGGACTTTGTATTAGTGGGTACGGATGTGGGTGCTTTTGAGGAACTCTTCCCCACAAAATTGATACTTTCATTGTCTTTTCTTTCCCCTTCATCTGATTCTTTTTGTGAGATGACTTCAAGTGCATTAGTACCTACACTCTGTACTTCATCTGCAGTAACGTGCAACTCAATGCAGGAAACTGTTGCTGCTTTTTCATGCTGTCTTGTCTTCTTCTTTTGATTTTCTCCTGAGAATATAGCTTCTACTAATTCTCGATGCTTGTTACTCGGAGGTTGAGCAGCTACACTCTGCACACCACAATCCCTCTGTACATCTTCAACTTCTTCCACTTCATTAGTCTCCTCAATGCATGTCTCCTCACTGCATGTATTCACGACTGGCAAACATGCCATCATGCATTCTGGTTCAATTTTACTGCTATTGGAGTTAGGCATTAAGCTATCCTTCTCCTCAGAAGTAGTTTCTTCTGAAGAGCTGTTCTTCACAGACACATCAATATTCTCCAACTTTGATGTGTTGGAAGACTTTCGAGGTGGCACTGATAACTGTCTGCTAGTCACAGAGCATTCTTGTGGAGATGGCTTATCCTGCACTACATGTGCTGGAAGGCTTGTTCTACGATTTAACCCGTTCTTATTCAATGTAGAGGGTCGGCAGATACCACTGGATGGACGGACAGGCTGACGATTATAGGCCTGCAGAGTAGAAGTGCTACTGCTTGTGGTTGCAGCCGCATTGCGTCTGGCAATCCTAGCACGACACTCCTCGTATTTGATAGTATCTCTCTGCAGTCCAGCCAGCTCAGCCAGTCTGACATTGAAGGCATGATCACCGCCCACCTGGATCGGGTCAGGGTAGGGAAATGGTTCTTTGGGTGGTGCAATCCTCCTGGGTGCTGGGAGATACCTGGAGAGAAGTATGTCATTCAATGGCAGTATTGGTAGAGTACCTAATTGAGTATGTTATCAATATCTACCTGGGTATTGATCTGGCCTGGATGGTGACAGCACAAGCCTGGATAGAGAAGACTGGGGCTGTATTTGACTTCTTGTGGCGATCCTAGAGAGACATACATGTATAGTGCAGTCGGTGTCAGTACAGTACATAATGTTATGCCGTTGTTTTCTTGGCTATGCATGTACACCAAGAAGGCATTTTTACTAACCTCTAGATGTGTTCCACTAGAAGGTCGAGTTGGTTTAACAGACTGCAAATGTGTATGTGATTGTCCAGTTGGATTGGAGGAGGTGGAGGAGATGTTGCGAAGATTACAGCTGCTACGAGACACGTACATCTTACGGGCAGGCCTTGAGTTCATTTCCTGACTAGTTGCAGAAGACGGCCTCTCAATAATCTGACCTGCAATCTAGAGGTAAATTGGCCTAATGGATGTATGCCCACCCATACAAAATGTGTAATTGCATACACACAGGTACATGTACCTGTGGGATATTGTCCAGTGGTGCCTTCTCTGGATCAGTTCTAGCTCTCAGTCTGTAGTTATGATCTGGACTTCTGAACTGTGAGGCTCTCCACCTCATGTACTGGGGGTGTGGGCCTGTCTGCTGTACCTGGTAACCACCACTTGGCCAAGTACTCAGGACTACAGTAGGTCTAGACGGACATGGGTGTAGAGAAATCACAAGAGTGTATTGATCTCTGTTCACATGCAATACGAGATACTGTACTGCACACTGTTACATGTGCAGAGCAAGCAACATGTACCTGCAGTGCACGCCCTGGCGTGGTCCAATCTGAATGTATTGCGGCCCTTTCATTGCAGAAGCTGCCATTTCGCAAGGAACGAATCAACCTTCACTCTCCACAGTGCTATCGAGGCAATTTAATTATGTCTCCCTAATATAAGGGCCCGGGGGGTAATCGTAGCTCGTGAAATATGTTAGGTTGCTAGGTTTTGTTGCTACGGATCTCACGTGATATGCCCCATGGGCTCTATTTAGAATACTTTAACAATGTCTGCAGCGCTGAGGGGTTTTGCAGCTAGTCGCGCTTCTCTGAGGGCTCTGAGTCTTACTAGAACTGCAGGATGGAGTAGAACTCTTTCATTTTTATCCAGCAGAGGGAACCAGGACGACGTTACACACACTGGCCAGGTAACAGCCTCACACTCGGCTCGTCTTTCAGCCCTCTAACTCGTTTATTACTTTTTCTCAGTATTGGGAGAAGGACGACTACAGAAATGTCAGGTTCATTGACAAACAAAAACTGGTATGCCTATAGAAACTGAGCTACAGAAACTCCAACTTGATTACACGTGTACATATGATGGCATGTTGACAGATCAACAAACAGTTTGCCATTGATCTTGTTGCTGAAGAGCCTGTGGAGGTCATCCAGGGTAGCCACACCTTCTGTGACGGAGGAGCTGCTCTGGGCCATCCCAAAGTCTACATCAACCTTGACAAACCAGAGATACAGGACTGTGGATACTGTGGGAAAAGATTTGTATCTGAGAAGAACAAGGAACTCTTTAGCAACCAGTCTCTTACTTTCGTATAACATACTGTACCATGCATGCATGCATGTATATATGCCACATTCAGTATATCTGTATTAGACCACATGGAGATTATAATTGTGTAAGTCATTATTGATTACAATATACATGTGTCATAGAGCACAGGTTGGTAATATGTGACACTATATATATGTGGCATTCTGTATGTGTATAACAATCTAGTGAATGGTTTGAGATGTGAGGTGAATTGGTGTTATAATGTGGAGAAAGATTGTTCGTAGAATGATTGAAGTAGTTTTCGTCTGCGGACTTGGGCAGCTCTGCAGAGAACCTCTTCACTGTTGTTGCAGTTCAGCTCTGGCTGGCCAGCTATCTGGACCTGTGCAAAACAAGTATTGGTAGGTGGAATACCCATTAGACTACCGGCTTATGCACACACATGGCACAGAATAACACCACCTGTGCTGATCTGTACACCCATTCAAATGCTATGTAATGTGTGACTTGATAGAAACAAGCTAGGGGTGCTCACCGCAACTGCTTGCTTGTACTTATCTCCTCTCTTAGCATTTATATCTTCATTTATAGTCAAGAGTAACATACAGAACTTCCAAACATTGCAGTTAATGGGCATAAACATTTTCCTATACATAAACCACTTAGGAAATGTTATATGTGGTATGTATGTGACTAGAGAGGATACATATGAGGTATTCGATGATGACCATATCCCAGAAGTAGGTAAAGTAGGATTCCACCATTGAACTGTGAGAGAAGAGTGGGTATGGGGATGACACATGCACGTGCACACACACACACACACAGACACACACACACACACACACACGCACACACACACGCACACACACACACACACACACACACACACAGGTAGGGCTGTACCTGCTATGGCTACTGAGGATTGAGAACGCCAGTTCATAGTCCACAGGCACCAGCAGTTGACAGAACAAAACAGCCTATGGATCAGGAGACAAGGAGATGCATGTACAGAGGAGGAACATACATAGTAGAACTCCTCTAATCAAGATAATTAAGGTCTCACATGAGTATGAAAGTTGAGTTGTGTGCAGCAAGTGATGATCTTCCGATATACCTAAAACATACCATAGTACATGTAGTACAAGATGACCACCAGAGAGGAGGTATGTGTGTACACTTGCCTGTGCAGACCACACACTGGAAGGAACTTCATCCTCAAAATGTCGTGAAGTCACTGCCCCAGCTTTTAGGTAATTCAACAGTGATACCCCATACCTACCAGTAGCTGAATATACAAGAAATGATTACTATTGAGAACTTCAAAATGGCTTGAACAAAGTCACGTGACACTGTTACTGTGGTCCTACCGTAATGGACTTCAGCCTGCAGTATTATCCAGGTCTCATTATAAGGATGTGTGGAGAGGGAGTGATGGAGAGTGGATGAGAGAGCTCGGAACACATGATCTACATTCACACTCCCAGGACTAGATAGAGAGATGGGGAGACTAGCTGCATACACTCTCACATATTATAGGCCTTCTTACTCATGTACTGTATGTGTAGCAAATACACATGTATGCTAACCTTCCAATAACCGTTGGCCAGTGAGCGATGTGTTCACTCTGAAGTATGATTTCTTCTTCTGGTTTCTATACAGGGAACAATGTCAGATCTGAGACCTAAATCTCTCTCCAAATGGAGCTCATAATTACACCCACACCACTAACCTTGAGGATGCTCCATATTCTAACCAGAGCCATAAGCAGAAGAGACAAGCTGGTGGGATCCTACATGCAAAAATAATATAACTTCTGGAGTATACGCTTTTTAACCAACAAATCATTAATAAGTGTGATAAGAAATATAGGAGGGTATGTATACTGTATCTATCCAAACACTCCCACATGTACATTGCACTTGGTACACTACTAGCATGCTTAATTAGATAACCGTATCTGTGATATAATTTTTTCCTGCGTGATATTGTGCGCTAATAAAGAGCGCAGATGTAATGCAGAGTTCCACATTTCAGTTAACAACGAGACCACACAGATGTTTGCCCTTTTCCAGACACTACTTAATGAAGCGCAATGTCTACAATGCAAGGTATGATCTATCTGGGTGGGAGGCAACATTTTTGAACTGCCGGATGACTCAATGTGACCAGGGTTTTACATATATACATTCACAAGAGAGAAACGTACAACTGAAAGTGTAAAATTTAGATTGGAGAGCTGTTAGTACTGTTTGGTGTTTGCAATGTAGCCCAAGGTGTTAGAATAAAAGCATAGTTGTTTAAAATTTCCCTGGGTAATTCCCTGGGAATACCCCCAATTCAGTCTAGGGCCAATTACGTAAACGGAGATTTATTGAAAACGGAAGTCTTTTACGTGAAGACATTCCATTTAGTAATTAAAGACTTCCTTTCTTCCGGTAAGATAGAAGAGACTCGCTCTGCAAAGGGAGCGACTTTGTGCCTGAGATTTAATAGCGATATTTTAGTACTATGCTTTTACTAAGAGCAAGTAAAATTTTAAGCCGTGGTTTTAACGCCGCTTTGCCAGGAGAAGCCGCTGTTCCGTGACCGTTCGATCGCGACTTACCTAACAGAGGTGTGGTTTACATCAGGGAATTATTGTGGCCCCATCTTAGCGGCATGAAAGCTATACACAAACCTTGCCAACAGCTAGCTAACAGAGGACCCCGCTAATTAACTTATGGGCAATTGGGGGGTTCCCGCGTGCTAACATTTGCGCATGCGCAGCCGCGGGGTAAAAACGGTCTGCAAAACAACCGAAGACAAGAGGTCGTTAGAGAATTTTTGCATGTAGACGCTTTCCGTTTTTCAATAAATCTCCGTATACGTACATTGGCCGTACGACTGAATTATTGGGGGGGGGGGGGGGGATAATCACACAGTATTCCAGCCCAAGTCAGATTCAAATCCTCAGTGTTTTTTCCTGTTATGGCCTGTGTATTCTAGATCCAATAAGATGTTTTAAGGGACTGGTAGAAGGTAATGAGGACGTAGAAAAAGGAGAAAACATACATGTAGCAGATCAGTCAGACTGTGACATGGATAATGGGTGTGAAGATAAAGTGGAGCAGAATACTACTACCCATGCAGAAGCACTGAAACGCCCTTTACCACAAAATGAAGAATAACTGCTCACAGAACACAAGTAAATGTCATAGGCTTGAAATACTTATCGACACAGAATACATGTAAAATTTCGCACAGGCATTTGCATTATATACTACATTATATTCTCTGTCGTCAAATATATTCATATGAGTAATGAATATGTAATATAATCACCAGCAATAGATTGCCACAATAGCGACACAGATTAGTGTAATATCAGATTGCATCGACTTTGAAGCAGGAGAGGTCAGTAACATACCTGATATCTGAGTATCTGGCTAGCATACACATGTACGTACCTACTGTAATACTCTACACACACACAAGTTAGTGTGTATAGTGTGTCCCAAACTAACCTCCAGATTCTCAACTAGAACATCGAATTGAGACCTAAATGGGAGACACACCCACACATAACATGCACTCTATTCCGAAATGTATTACACTGACCTCAGTTGTAGCTGTTTGTGTTCCACTTCACTTCTGGTATCAGTACCAGACACCACTGGTGTGGAGAAGACACTCAGAACTAAGAGAATCAGATCCACAACACTTGCTTAGGGAGCTATATATTTAGTTACACATACATGTATATAGTGTAGTAATACCTGCTCCAAAGAGATCTCTAATCGACTTCCTTGCATCTCTGTCTTCCTTCATGTTTATAGCTGCAATGGCCAGTCGAGGGGCAACCTGAAATGGAACAAATACATAATTACCACTACTGACTGCACATGACAGTACATTGTATATGCACCTTGCCAGGTATGAATGGGTGGTCGAGGGTAGCAAGTTGCTGGTAGCTATGAGTGTTAAGGAGGAAGGCTGAAGCCAGGCTCACTGTCAGTGCATCTACCAGTGTGGAAATATATGTATCTCACACTTCACACACAATGTATTGTACATGAAATAATCAAACCAAGAGACTCACAAAGCAATACAACACAACACAACACAACTCACCCAAGACAGTTATCTTCAAAGAGAAAAACTGCCTCAGGCGGGACTCGAATCCATGACATACTGCGTTCTAGGCAGATGCTCTACCAACTGAGCTACCGAGGCAGCTCAGCTGGCTGGGGACGAATCACACACACACACAAAGCAACACAACTCAAGGCAAAGCGTCTCTCAACCTGAAGAACAGGCTAACTCACACTTAGTATAGATCTCATGTACACATTAGACTGCTGCAAATATGATCACCATTAGTCCTCACAACCTTTTAACACCAAACTTCTCCCCTTCTCCTCGAACTGCTACTTACCAAACCGATCGGGGTGGAGAGTGTAGTTCCGTTGACAGAAAGACTTGGCCTTTTCAATAAGTCCACTAAATCTGTTACCAACCCTAAACATGATGTATATGCAAAGCAACTTGAGTAAAAAGTCAAGGTGTATGGATTAGTGAAACTCCAATTCTAATTATTAACCCTCGCGCATGCGCGGGAGGGTAGTCTGTGTGTGTGTGTGTGTGTGTGTGTGTGTGTGTCTGTCTGTCTGTCTGTAAACAAGTTTTCTCGTAAACCGTGACTCCTATGAGAAGAAGAGACCAGACCTGCGTTGTTGAAGAAAAGCGGTAAATTGCCGATTTTCGTTAACCATGATTGTTGTGATTGCCAAACATGGATATATTGACAAGCAATATTGCTACTTCATAATAGTATGCCTTGAGCTGTATCGTCAAAAGTGTATCAGTTTTAGGCAACGGTTTATGCCTGAAGGTGCACATTAATTGGAGATCGCACCAAGCACGACTTGCCAGTTTTGCATTAGCTACAACTATATGTGCATAGCACGAAGATAGTCAGGAGCTCTAATACAGTTACTCGGTAGCCATAACTGCGCGAGGGTTATGCACTTTACAAGTGCATTTCATAATTACAGGAACTTACTCATGAGCCAACAATGTCCTGGCCTCGAGTGCTGCTCCCTTTAGCTCCACCCACAGAATCTGATCTAGCAGTACCTGGTCGGGCTTGGGATGGGAACCGGACGACTTTTGTTGGGCAGAGGGTCTGGGAATGAGACCCAGTGCAGCACGCAGGAACCTCACACTCTCAGTATAGCACTGCAAGGATAACAGACACAGCTACACCCAACCAAGACAACTTGACACTAAAAGCTACCTTAGCTCTCTTCAGCTGGTGTGCCTTGTGGACCATTGCATTGTATTTAGTCAATAGTATGGGGTCACTGATGAGGTCAAAGGTGATGAACTCATCACCAGATCCTACCCACTTGAGAGCGAGTGACTTGTGTTCTGACGCTGGTACAGCCTTGAAACATGTGTCAACAGATGATAACAACCCCTACCAGGGAAAAATAGTCACATCAGGGCTACATCCTTACTTTCACATGTAACAGTAAGCAAAGAGAAGATGTACAGTACTCTCTACCTGACAGTGGGTGGCACAGAGAATCTGCCTCTCGTGGAAAGCTGATGGAAGAGATGAGAATGGAGAGAATGAAGAAAGTGATGTCGAGGCAGGATCACATGGAGTTTTCTCTGGAGGAGAGAGCCTGCGAACGACCTCAGCATCCTGCAGAATGATCATACACATTGATGAACATCTTACAAAGAGTGTGTTAATAAAATGTGATTTACTTCCTCTGTGGCAAGTGATTTGGCCTGAGACTGGCTAAGAATGTCCCAAACCTTGTGAGGCTCTGGTGACCTACAGCAGACACTACTAATGGAGGGAAGTAAGTAACCAAGACAGAGGAAGAGAGGCGGAAGGAGAGAGAACAATGTATGCAGTACATATACATTCACATGGAGACTTGCATGCACACCTCACGAAGGACTGCAGACGTATTGTCCTGGTATCCTTTCCGTGTGCTTCACAGTCTGTCTGAGGAAGTGCTCTATGGCATACCTGCAGTGGAACAACAGACAGACAGACACATCACAAATATACTGTGGAGTTGAAGATGAACTGTACAAATATGTACTCTGTACTCACTCACGTGGAAGAGAAACTGGTAGAGACTGGATTTGGGTTCAAAAGATGACAACAGTCTCCAGAATGCCGGCTGGACTGGCTGACCATCTACCACAGCCTTCACAGAATTGCACACACATACTTGTGAATGTACAGGGATTGAGGCAAAGGAAGATTTGGATCCAAGTTTGGCACGCTTTGAATGAGGTTCTGATGAAGTGTCATTGGCTACCTGGGCCAGCTCCTTCTGTAGACCCAGGCAAGTAGTTAGAGGAAGACTGAGTGACTGCAGGTCCTGGATTAGCAGGTCTACCACACCCTAATCAGAAGGGAAGAAGTAAAGTGTGTACAGTCACATTTGGTAATACCTCAGGATCACTGATTCTGCAGTGCTCCAATTGCTCTAACACTGTCCTCTCCTTCACCTCTTCTTCAACCTCTACCCTCTGTCCTTCTTCTTCCATCTCCTCATCATCTCCCTCTTCCTCTTCCTCCTCCCCCTCCCCCTCCTCCTCTTTCTCTTTGTCTTCTTCATCTGTATCCCAGGATATCGTTGCCTCCAACTCCTCCTCAGCACCTTTCCTTGTACCCTTCCTTGCTTTCTTGTCCTCTCTCTTCTTCTTCATCTTTGCCTGGACCATCCGACAGGCCAACATGAATCCCTTCATCTGAGCAGCATCCACCAAGGAAGGACAGGTCTCGAGAGATGCCAGCAAGTCAACACTTTTTTTGAATCGTGAAAGAGCACGTTTGAAGTCTTCTTGCCAGAAATAGTGACAGCCAAGACTGTAGTACAACTGTGAAAAATGCAAGCAGATAGATACATGTACTACAAAACAGTAAGTTGAAAACACATCGTATACATATAGCGAACTCAATGGACATATGTATACCTGACAGAGCATTTCTGACAAAGTCAAATCTCTACCAGAGGCTGGCATACTTAGTTCCACAGTCTCATCGTCTCGTTCGTGTCTGCCCAGCATTGGTAGGCTGACAGCAACCGAAGGAATGCAGTAACAGTGACAATATCGGCAAACCTCTTCCAGGAAACCAACACAGTAGGACAGCTGTGGTTCCAACTAAGAGACCAAACATTACACATACACACATACACGTATGTACATGCTCACCGTGACAAATACATGTATATACCTTAACAGACAGACTTCAGCAAGTATACTCCTATATTAACGCTCATTGAGCCCATGTATAAAATGCATGGTGCCAAGGTCTCCTTTAAAAATATCATCAAGGGGGGGGGGGCAAACTCCAACAAACAAAAAAGTGCTTAGGTAACAGTGACTCACATGTATTTATACATTAGGGTTCCCAAGGGGGATGGCGAAGAGTTTCTAAGGGCCCCCACCCCTGCCCCCCTACACCAACCCTGTCACACTTACCAATGACTTGATTTGCTCTGAACTAGCACATGTGATGTCCCAGACATTCGTTGAAAGTTTCACTTCAGGAGGGAGATGAGAGAGAGTGAGGAATCGCAGCACCCAGTGGCAATAGAGAACATGAGCAGTCAGAGTGGGCGGAGCCTCATTGGGAAGATTGGACGTCCCCTTCTCATCCGGGGGAACCTTTGACTTCTCAAGTGGGAAGTGCTTAGTGAGTTGTACTAACAGACTATACAATACTGCTGGAGGAAGACTGTGTGTGTGTGTCGTGTGTGTGTGTGTGTGTGTGTGTGTGTGTGTGTGTGTGTGTGTGTGTGTGTGTGTAGGCATGGACGTAATGTAGTCCACCTTTCAATAGAGATGCCTGTTCTCTTACTCTACCTCTTCTCAAAGAGAGCAATGTCCCAGTGGAGGAACGATGCAATAAACAGAGCGCAGTCCACCAGTCTCTGTCTCCTCTCCTCGATCACTCCTCCTCCCTCTTTTCCCTCTTCGCTTCCCTCCCGGGAACCCTCAGGTACAGGTAGAGGAATCTGGCCCTCCAAGGTGCCTCCTTTCTCAAGGAAAGTGGCCACCAGCTGCAGTCCTGTTGGCTCAACTGAGAATACAGGGAGAAAATTAGGGCACAATCACTACAGCACACACTGCACATCATCTCTACACAAGAAATATGGGTGTACTCTACCTCTAACTCGTGCATCAACTCTATATATACGAGTGGGCTCACTATTTGGGTTGGCTTCCAGGGTTTTCAGGTGCTGCTGGAACTTCTCCGGTCTCAACACAAGGTCAAACCACGAGAG
Organism: Theonella swinhoei; assembly: GCA_963970385.1. Lineage (NCBI taxonomy): Eukaryota > Metazoa > Porifera > Demospongiae > Tetractinellida > Theonellidae > Theonella > Theonella swinhoei. Next base: position 878,380 of record OZ019961.1, on the reverse strand, counting down.
CGGCAAATCCTTCGCTCTGGCTATCTTAATCTCAAACTCTTGGCCTCGATCAGTCGCCATAATGGATGGCAGTGCAGTGTATGTGCATGCACTAGCTTCTCGCACAGCCTGTGGTAAGCTTATCTATTTAACGCGCACCATCCCGCTGGTTGCTGGTGATATCCATTTAGTGCGCACCATACGCGTGGTGGCTGAGTGGGCGTTCTTTGTCGATGGAAGGAAAAGGTAAGCTGCTCTTGAATGCTCTGTGCTGCTTCTCAAAAAGTATTTTTACTTGCAGAGGTGAAACGCCAGCTCTTGGCACTAAAGAAGGAGCTAAAATGCTGGGAGACTATGTTTGAACGGAAACACGGACGAAAGCCTGGAAGAGTAAGAGCTGTCATGTTATAAATTATAGTAATCCTTGGAATTCTGCTCTTTTTAGGAAGATATTGACCAAAGTCCTTCTGAAATCAAAGGTGCATATATAGTACTCATGTAGAAATAGTGCATACATGTAGGTACTGGTAGTTCCATCTATCATCCACCTGATACATGTAGAAGCAATACAGTAGCAGTGATAATGGTGGTGTTACTGTAGACACATACAGAGAGTATCAGAGATTGAAGACAACTGGGCAGATGGCCGAATCATCCAGAGAAGTGCAAGATAGCAGCAAATTGAGAGACAGTGTACAGAGTTCGGTAAGTATACAAGTGATGATGTATATCAAATGACGTACTACCTTCTAGAGTGAAACTGTGCCTGTTGAGAATGAGGAGGTGTTTGGATCTCATCTCAACAAAAGAAAGAACTCCAAGAAGACTTTCTCTGGAGTAGAGGAGAGAAGCATAGGGCCAATGAGGAAGCTACGTAAGTGGACCAAGGACGGTGGGTACAAGACTGTACTTGGAGAAGAGTCTCTGAGTGGGAGCTCTAATCAGAATGGCAGAATCGAGGATGATTGTATAGGAAAGCACACACTTAAAAATGGAAATTGCAGCACTAGAGGAGATATACCAGCTAGTTCAGTAGCAGCAGCGAAGGGGGATGAGGTACATGTACATTGCATATAGATTAAACTTCTTTGTGTAATAAGAGGTATTTATTCTACTGCAGCTATGTGACATCAGTGCGGAATTAAAGATATTGTCACAAGGAATCAATATCAGGACTTTACATTCACCTCAGAAAAAATCGCAGAGGTTAGTTCAAGGCGTGGCAATGGTGATATGAGAACTATATACTTTGTGATATATACAGTGTTGATGAGGAGGTGGATATTGTGCAGCACTGCCAACCGAATAGCAATATATTGAAGCCAAGAATGGGTTACAAGCTATCCAGTAACTGGCTGCAGAGGTGTAAGCCAGATCTCAGCTCAATACCACATTCAGAAGATGTTGGTCGAGATAAAGACCCTGAGGGCAGTGATGAGTTTAACAACCATTCTGACAGTTACCACATTGAAGAACCCCATGACAATGAAGATGTGGAAGGAGAAGAACTAGGTGGAGAAACAAAAGGAGAGCATGGTATTAGTGTAGCCAAATTTGAGAAGAAGAAAACATCAGATGAGGAGGAGGAGGGGGAGGGAGAGGAGGAGGAGGAGGAGGAGGAAGGGGAGGAGGAGGAAGAGGAGCAGGAGGAGGGTGAGGAGAAAGAGGAGGAGGAGGAAGAGGAGCAGGAGGAGGAGGGAGAGGAGGAGGACGAAGAGGAATGTGGTGGTTGGGATGGGAGGCTACAGGAAACTACTGACTCGAGTGATTGCCTGTTTAACCCAGCAATGAGGCATGGTATGTTTAGACCAGCTGAAGGTCATTGGCATGGCCAAGTATCTCTAGCACAGAGTAAACACGTTTTTACCAAACCTGGTCTGAACTGTGGTACACAGGCTTCCACAGTGACAACGCAAACACTCAAGTCAACCCCAGCAAGCACAGCACCCGTGAAAGATGAGACATTGGAGTCTGCACAGAGCATCTCATCTGCTCCACTACCATCAAATAGTACACTCAGTTTCTTGGATGAGAAAGATACCTATGTGTCTGTTTGTACCTCCATAAATGTCAGAGCTGAAAGATCTGAGACAAAATGGAAACTTCGAGAGACTGCAAAAGAGGAATCAGTTACTGTAAATGAAGAAACTAGGCCTTCACGTCAGCCAAAGAAGAAGAGTAAGGAGAGAGTTTCAGCAGAAATATATGATCAGAAATCTGACATTTCAGATACTGTGCTTCACTCTGTCACAGATGTGAAGAAGACACTGTCCCGCAATGAGAAGAAAACATCCAACATATCACCAAAGGAACTTGCAGAGGATGTTAGTAGGTCTACTACTACAGATGTTTCTCCTGCTTTTTCCTCCAGTGCTGTGAGTGAGAACTTTGTCCGTCTGAATCTGAAGGTGAAGCGATTCAGTCGTAAACCAGGTGGGATTAGCGGGTCTGCCTACAAGAGAAAAATGTGGAAAAAATCTCAGAGAGGTCGCAGTGATGGCTCCTTTGGTTCAGGCAGTAGAGGTGGTGGACGTAGTGGCAGTAACACATGCTTTAAATGTGGTAAACCTGGTCACTGGGCTAAGGACTGTACAGAGAGACAAGGCTCTAAGAATTTGGGCTGTTTTGCTGGAGAAAAGGTTCAGTTCAATGATATGGACCCAGATGGTGAAGTGATAGATAGAGAGACGCTTCAGAAACTTGCTCAGGAGAGTCCCTTCCCCAGTACCCAAGAGGCTTCACTGATGGCAAGAGGAGTGACTCTAGAACAAAGCAGACAGACTGCAACTCGGCAGGATGGTGATGCCAGTAGCCCAGCAGAGGTCTCATTTCAACCCCTACCTCCCTGTAATGTCCACTCTCCCTCACCTCCACCTCCGATGGACCCCCTGTTATCACCAGACCAATCAGGTATATATACATACAAGTAAACACATTTAGAATCTATTCTGTTAACTTGAGCACATCTCTCTACAAAGATTCTCATTCTCTGGTGATGTCAGCATTGAAAAAGTTGGGGCATCAGTCATTTCGCCCGGGTCAAGAAGCAACCACAATACGAATACTATCAGGTCAGAGATTCAGCAAACATTAGTAGTCATATCAGAGTTGATCGTTCTCTCTGTAGGAATATCTACGTTGTTGGTGCAACCAACAGGATCAGGAAAATCTCTGTGCTATCAGCTCCCTGCCTACCTGTACTCTCAGAGATCTTCCTGCATCACTCTTGTCATTTCTCCTCTAGTGTCACTGATGGAAGACCAGGTACAGACGTACAGTTTACAGTTAGCCTCATACCCAGGCTCTTTCTGGGGGGGAGGGAAAAGAGCCTGGTACACACTGTATGCACTAAGTTTACTGTGTACTTCAAGATCTTGAATATATATGTATTCATGTATGCTTTTAAGAGAGCTGGATCTGAGTTAGATGCTTTTCAAAATTGGACATGTGTGAACATTCCCTACAGGTCTGTCAGTTTCCTCCCTGCCTCAAGGGGGCGTGTCTACACACCAACCAGACCCAGTCACAGAGACAACGTGTGATGGGCGACGTAGCGGAGGGTAGGGTAGATGTCCTACTGCTGTCTCCAGAGGCTCTGGTGTCTGGTGCCTTCTGGAGTGGCTGGAACAGACAGACGTTGTCCAAACTCCCACCTGTAGCCTTTGCCTGCATTGACGAGGCTCACTGTGTGTCTGAGTGGAGTCATAACTTCAGACCATCCTACCTCAGAGTACACAAGGTACGTAGCACCATATAGCATTCCTCATATACACTAGTAGCCTTGTACTCAAGCCATTGCAGGGGTGGAAACATGCACACACTAGTCACAGAGTAGTTTGTGGTGTTCCACCGACATTAGGTCACCTTTTACCAGGGCATTTTCTCCTTAACCAAGGCTCTACTGTACATGTATGTAGATCTCTCTCTCACACACACACACACACACACACGCACGCATACACACACAAACACACACACATACACACATACACACACACACACACATGCTAGGTTCTTCGAGAAAGACTAGGTGTACGATGCATCCTAGGCCTCACAGCTACTGCCACTCGGACCACTGCCCTCTCAGTTGCCTCTCATCTCAGCATAACTGAGGAGAATATCATCCGTGGCTGCACTGTTCCCAGCAACCTCAACATCAGTGTCTCTTGTGATGAAAATAGAGACGATGTGAGCATTCACTTGCATTACAGGCATAGGACTGTCTTCAAATCTTCACTGATCAAAGTGGAGACAACTCAATAACATGTACATGTATGTGAACAGCTTTTCAAGACACCTCTGGTCTAAGAAGTGTGTGGATTTGAAGGTCCACTACTTATACAATTGAGTGTGCAGTTATCTGATGTAATTTTCATGCAGGCTCTCCTGCAGCTCTTGCAGAGCTCACAGATGGCAGCTTGTGACTCAATCATCATTTACTGCACACGGCAGATGGAGACAGAGCGAGTGGCCCAGCTTCTGAGAACTTCCCTCCAGTTCTTTCCAGCATCTCAAAAGGAGGAAGAGAAGCAGCAGAATGAAGATGATGGCAGTGGAGATGATACTAGCGCAGCTGCTGATACTGGCACAAGAAAGAGAAAGTCTAGAAAGCGAGCACGAACAGGCACTAGGCAGGGTAAAAGATCGAAGAAGACCAAGTTAGATTGGTCGGTGGATAGCTACCACGCAGGAATGTCAGCTGCAGAGAGAAAAAGAATACAGTTGGCCTTCATGACAGGGAGACTGAGGATTGTGGTGGCCACAGTGGCATTCGGTATGGGCCTCAACAAATCTGATGTCCGTGCTATCATTCACTACAATGTCCCCAAGAGCTTCGAGTCTTACGTCCAAGAGATCGGGAGAGCTGGCAGGGATGGCAAGCCAGCCTTCTGCCACGTTTTCATCGACAAAGAGGTATTGAACCTAAAGTAGGTGTAGTTCAAAGTGACATTAGAAGTTACCAGGTTTCAGTGTCCAGATTATGTATGTGAGGTCCACTGCATTGTATGTGTATCTTTCCTTTAACCATAGGGTGCTGATCTGTGTGAACTTCGTCGACATGCCTACAGCAGCACAGTGGATCCGTACTCTATCAAACAGTTGGTTACTAAAGCCTTCCCAAGCTGCCACTGCAAGGCTAAATCACAGAGTGAGAGAGCAGTAGTGAATAAAGGTGCAAGGGACACTTTGGCCTCCACTGAAGCCCCCAAACCACTGGGATCATCATCAGGTCGCCGGTGTGCTGGTCACGAGGTATCAATCCCAATTGACAAAACGGTGCAAGTGTTTGATACCAAGGAAGAGTGTATACAAACTCTCCTGTGCTATCTGGAGCTCCAGGGCTGGCTGGAGGTGAAGGGGATCAAGAAGGATTTGTGTACCCTCAAGTGCTATGGAGGACCGCGGCAGCTGAGGGCACTAGCTCAGAAGGTCCCAGCAGTTGCTGCTGCTACAGCCAGAATACGGGAGAAAGGTTAGTCATATGAGGTAGAAACATGGACACCTTTGGGGTAATGTGTATGCAGACACGTTAAGAGTGCTGCTATATATGCCCATCTTTAGGTAGGGTTTAAAGGCTGCACTGCCATCTCCATGCATCCTTTAGGTAGCAATTTGGACATGCAGAGCTCCGTCAGTTTCTCCACCATTGAAGTGGCTAGTTCCATGGGGTGGGAGTCGTACATCCTCCGCAGTGAACTGCGAGACTTACAGTTCAATGATCGTCAGACTAACCCCGCGTCCCAATGTTCCGGTAGCTCAGTTGTAGTAGAGTTCACTGATCTCTCGTTCCATCTCCTCTCTCCGGGAGATTTCAGTCCAGAGGAATTAGACTATGTGTGTGACCACCTCCAGAAGAGAGTCAAGGACCAGGAGACACTTGAAGTCGACAAACTTCACTTGTTGTACAGTGTCCTCCGCTCGGTTGCTTGTGACAATATATACGAATACTTTTCCGACAGGGAGGACGTATCACAGTCTCGGCTGATGGAACTTATCAATGACTACTTTGAAGATAAATTGGACTGCACAACTGCTGCGCAAATGGGTATACACGTTCTCAAACTCCCGTCAGAAATTTCTGCAAAATTGGAAGCAGATATCTCCCGTGATATTCATAGCCTAATGTCTATTCACACGGAGAGGAATTTCTCAGGTCGGACAATAGCCCGGATATTCCATGGTATCAGTAGTCCATGCTTCCCAGCAGAGGTATGGGCTAAACAGCAACGCTTTTGGAGACGATATCTGCACGTTGACTTCAATGTGTTGTGTCAGGTTGCTACCAGAGTAGCACTGCAAATGCTACACACATAATGCTCTCCTGCAAATTGTCACACTGATCATGATTTCACTGTACATGTCTGTATATAATTTTATCTTCATTTTTTGAGAAATATATGATCATGACAGATTATAGAACTACATTATTAACATGTAGTGCTAGGGATGTGTCTAAGAGTTGGTGCCCCGTTTCTCATCCTGGTACTGGTAGTGTAGTTCCCGAACATCTGTCTGGGATACCTTCACCCATCCAGTTTCCATCATGTGGTACACTAGAAGAGAATGTAGAGGTATACGGTGATCACATATGTGGACTTATCACCACATTGTCTCATGGTAAGCCTACATCATGCATTATTCACATAGAAGCATGTTTGTTACATGTGAAGCTATGCTAATGTATGGCAGCTTTATAGCAATACACAACTCTTACAGTTCACTACTCCTCCACTGTAAGCATCTCTGTGTGTAGCATGGTAGATAGCCCTCTTCCCTAGCTCCCTGGCGTCGTCAGCAGACATATTGTAGTCATAGGCACTATCCAGGACCCCATAGGCATACGTAGACCCAGATCCCACACTGAACATGTGATGTGTCAGTCTGGTCCCATCAGAGTCAACGTAATACAGCCCTGGACCCTAATTGATGGAGATATTTGCACTCAATACAGGGTTGCATGGAGGTTGGGGGTGGGCAAAATGAATGTGCAGTATTCTGGTATTGAAATTTCAGAGACCTAAGAATCCATGTAGAGGGTTCCACTGCATACACTGAAGGATTTACCTTTTTGTCCCAGCCACAAATCATCGTCCCCTGTAAAATAGAGACAATACAGTATCAGTCATACTACACCCTCGTCATCTTTAGCTTTTGAATTTCAGAGTTTACTGGCTAAGTTTGGTCCCCGGGGGGCCAAAGGTAAGTTGAATGTGTCATTGAATGTGTGTATGTCCCAACATTGGTTGTGTGGTCAATGGCAGCATTGCCAGGGCAGCTAATATTATTCTACACTCTTGATCCTACCACAATTCACTAATGTAGTTGTGATGATATAGTGTCTGAACCTCACCAGGGAGAGTCCCATTCCCTTGTAGTAGTAGACCATATTAGCCAGCAGTTTAGATGCAGCGGCCACAGAAATCCTCTCCTTGTTGCGCAGCTCGTACACCCTAGGAAGCATCAACTAATACCACTGTACAGAGATTCCCTGAGGTGTGTGTACCTGCACTCGTATGCCAGTTGTCTCTCCCAGAAGGCACAGTCTGCAGCACCTCCGGCCATTGTACCCAGCAGATAGGGGTTAATCTCTATCACCTTCTTGACCGTCTGAGAGGCTAAGTATACACACAGTACGGCTCAATATGCTCATGAATGACATCATTATTCCACTCACCAATCCAAGAGCCTGCAGTGGCACGTGAGTCCACAGCTACAATCACTCCGTGTTTGAATTTGAATGCAAGTGTAGTTGTCCCATGGGCAAATTCAATTTTAACGCCATTTTCGCCAGAAGCAAACTGCTTTAGAAACTCTGTAGGCTGTAAAACATACATGTAGCCAATTTTTATAGACGTAAATAACTTGGGCTATTTGTCTAAGTTCAGTCGAGGGATGTTCTCTAATTACTGCCCACCAACCTCGACACCAGGTGGAACAACAAAGCTCCGTGGTTGGTCGGCCATCAGAGGAAGGTCCGTGAGAGGCTCTCCAGCTATGGCCTCACTCCTTCTCTCATCTCTCCACTGTAAGCAGTCCTTTAGCGACAGCGACGAGTAGCGCTCTGCGAGTGCCTGCGCCATATCTCGACAATTTGCTGACTCTTCCTCACGCGGCACTCGTACTTCGACCTTTGTACACGTGCGATCTGAATGGCGTTCAAACCAGATCGAACTAAGCTAAACGCCAATTTTGATGGCTATAAACTCGGAAAGCAGTCGTTACCCTGTCTCACCCAGCCTTTCAAGGAAGGGGTACGAGTTGCACGGCTCAAGGAGGAGGATTACAGCTACCAGCACGTGCGGACCTTCTCTCTCTGCAACCACCTCGCTATAGATCCGTGGGATGGACGCAGCGTTTACTGGTGTGCTAGCAATGGCACTATACTCAGAGGACGATACCTGGTGAGTTAGATTGTTTCGTGTTTTGGCTTCATTGAATAAGAACATAAGTCTGACCCTTTAAAGTTTTCTTTCATAAGAGCACCTAAACCTATTTATAGGACCACTGCTACCCAGGTAATATTTTCTCTACTTTCATAGGGTTCTCATGGTATACAAGTAAAGTGTGTCTATGAGTGTTCTACAAACCTTAGTCCCACATCCTCCAGTGTTAACCCTTCCATATCATTCATCTCTGCAAGCCTCTGCCTGTTCTCAAACGGCTGTGGGTCTCTCCACTTACTACACACACCATCTCGAGCTACAGAGGACAGTGAAGTGAAGGAGAAAGAAGCAGCTACATGGCTGTTACTGGAGGAGCTGAAACTTGTTGAGATGGAGGGCAAATCATTCAGTATCCTGTCAGCTTATTACAACGAAGCAGACCATCAGCTAGATGTGGCTACACTGGTGTTAAACAGTGCTGCAGTTGCTCCAGTAGGCAGCAAGAAGCCAGAATCCAGACCTCCAATTGCTGACTACTACTGGCATCGTTTGTATCTCAATCTCAGAACAGAGGCTCATACACTACCTGCTGATCCCCAGTGCAGTGCCAGAGACAAAGGCACACTAGCAAATGAACTACAGCTGCTAGGTTCTTTTCACTCCCATACTGTGGCACTCTATGGTACTTTTATTTCCAACTTCCTCGTAATACTAAGTGAAGCTGATGTGATGACTACAAATCAACTGACTTCAACAGATGGAAGTAAAGACACGAATGACAGCAAGGAGGAGTCGGGAGAGGGAGAAGCGAAGCTTGATTCAGTAACTGAAAACGTTACACAAGAATCTGATACAGCAGAGGTGGAAGAACATAGTGATAGCAAGAAGTTTGCAGGACTTGGGTTTGAGGGAGAGAAGACCGCTTCTGGATCCCAGTCCCAGTTCACCTGGAGTCAAACGGAGAATGATGTAACTATTACTGTGGAGCTACCAGAGGATGTTACAAAACATGATGTACACTGTGTGATTGAGCGACGGGAGGTGGTGGTAGGGCTAACTGATGGTACTACCTACTTCAGAGATCGACTATTTGCCCCTGTTTATCCTGAAGGTAGCACTTGGACCATTGAAAAACACACGTAAGTCCTCTTGCCCTGTACTAGGCCATTAGAATACATGTGCTAAAGCAATGTAACAACTTACAGTCTTGAAGTGTGTCTTGAGAAGCAACGTGAACTAGAGTGGCCTAGTCTGAGGGAAGATGAAGAGAGTGAGAGAGAGGCTGCTGGTTTGCCACTG